>JAWQFJ010026262.1:0-5000 GCA_034096865.1 Theodoxus fluviatilis | reverse complement strand
TGGAGGGGGGTGGGGCGTTTCACCGCTGCCCAGAGGAATGCGGGGGTGTTCATTCATGGTCCGTATGGGACCCACCTTCCTTCTTCCTGGGTGGGGTGGGGCGGCCCTGCTTGCTGCCTGGCATAGCGGCGTGTGAGGAAGCGAGTGTTTCATTATATCTGAGTGACTGATGATAATCTGTTGACGAGTTTCTACCGTCAAAAGCAGACAGAAGAAAAAGGGTCCGTGTTGAACTGTTTCACTGCAAGAGTGAAGGAGCGAGAACGGCGCTAGCCGGTTTGTTGATATATGCTAATCAGGCTACGGTCTCCCCCCCGCGCGCGCTCGCGCGTGGGTTCTGACTGGCCGAGACCTGATAGGCTTTTTCATGAGTTGCCCGGGGCCTCGACTGTATGAGACGAGTAACCCCGGCCTTGAACTTGTGCGACAGTGGAGTGTGCTGTATTTCTTTTGGGGTTTTTGGCCATTCTTGTGGGTTGGGATTTATTTTGATTGTGTTCTTGATTAAACTGTTGTGAAACTTTTCTCTGATCCCCCAGTGTCTCATTTTTGTTGTTGTTTTACTTATTTGTTTACCTTTATTACTGAAAGGAAGTGGCAACAGGGGTTTAGCATGAAAACCCTCGGGTGGAATCTTTCAAGTTCTTAGAACTAATAATTAAAAGAGCAATCTTTTAATTAAATTTCATACCACCACGCGACATGTGGCGAGCTTGTTCCAGGATGGTTCCTAAATTAATTGGAGAATTAATTATCATTTTGTTGAGTTGCCACTTTCCTACAGTATAGACACTGAGGGATCCACCTTTGATTGTTGAATTGTTGATATTGCCTGCTTGTACAAGTTCATGTGTTGACCTGACTTGTAGTGCTTGCTCGTGCAGTTTTTCATATTGCTTGACGTTCTTCCTGAGTAGTAATTTTCTCCTGTTGTTGCATAGCAGCCGAGTGTGCTATAGCATTAAATAGTCCTTCTATTAGTCTCGAATTTTGTGGGAAAAACATCATTCCTGGGCGAGGGTCGTGCGTCAGATCGTCAAAGGGAAGCAGTACCGGCTGGGCTGCTTAGAGTATTTCCTGACACTGTGCCGACAGCTTGTTTAGCAGAATAGACTAATTTTCTAGGGGCGTCTCATCCTTGTGGATAGAGAGCATTCTTGTATTCTTAGTTTTTCCTTAATGGAACTTCGTTCAGGGCGAGCTACTGGAGAAGGTTCCACCATGGCGTCTAACACCGAGACTAGAGGGGAAAGGATTGCAAGGTGGCGTTCCTTCGCTACTGAGCTAGGAGTGGAAGCATCTGCAATTCCAGAGTTCATAGCAGAGCGCATGACTCGCGAGGAAACGGAGTGGGCGCGTCTGGAACTGGAGAGAATGAAGTTGGAAGAAGTGCAAGAGGAGCACGAGTTAAGAAAACAACTCATGGTTTAGGAAGCTGGAAGGAAGACTCAGGGAGATGGGGCGCATCTCAGCGTGAGTGAAGGGGCGGTTGAAGATCAGGGTGATCGAACGTTCCAGTATTATATTCCTTTGCTTGACGAGACTAGGGATCTGTATTTTTGAGAATTGCATTTCATGGGGTCGCTTGATTTGCATTGTTGTTGTTGTATTCCCTTTGTGCCTTTTGCCAAGCATGTTTAGCTTGGTTTGGACGATTGCTTTTCCCTGTTAGCAGATTAGTTTTGCTGTAGAACTTGCTATAGAGTGTTGGTTCTATAATAGATTATGCTATGTGCTTAGCTGTTACCCACAGGATGTTGGGGTAAGGCATAGCCTGCGAGAGTGTAGTCTCGCGTGCTCAGGCGTGACTGCATGAGTGAGCAAGTCTGCTAATCTGAGAGGAAAACTTAGAGGGAATGCACCGCTGTGTGAGTGATCATGCTGATCAAAGGTTGATTGTCCTTCCTATTAGGCTAAGTGAAAGCCGTGGTTATAGGCTCACCGGTGGCTGAGTTAATAATAGTGGATCCGGCCCGGCTGGGCGATCCGGATAGACTTGGCTGCTATGTGCTATATGAAGCCATGTTATGGTAGATGATAAGACATGGAAAAATGTCTTAGTGTTAGATTAACTAGTTCTCAGAGAGTCGCGAAGCTAGTCGCGGAAGTCTAGTTAAAACTGTGTGGGTCAGTTTTTAGTTCAATAGCGTTTCACATGTGATGTGTAAAGATTAGAATGCTGAAGTGCAGGGTAGTGTGGTTGGCTAGCCTGTATTATATATAGAGAAGTTGTGTCTCTTGTCATAGTGAGAAGCATTCTTTAGCAACAGTGGCAGGGGGATGAAAGCCCTGGTTGACTGTTGGTGACTCGTTCAAATTTTGTGGATTTGACTAGTCGTGATAGAGTTTGAGACACTGGTGAGAAAGGTCCTGTGTGTGATTGGACCGGATGCTATTGAGCTGGGCAAGTGTGCCGTATGTGTACTTCCAGATTGTTTTCCTTTATGGAACAGTTGTTGTGTGAATAGCCAACTAGGTGTTGCGCTAGTTCTGTTGGAAGTGTTTTGCAGCTGAGGCTGCTGTCGAACGCCAGTGTGTGTGTGGCGTGTTGACTGGAGTTTTGAGTCAGTTAGTGGTCGGCTGCGTGGAGGGGGTGCCTCACACTCAGTGAGACTGAGGGTGAAGGCACGGTCCGTCTGGGACCCGCTCTCTTTGCTCCTGAGGGGATGAGGTTACCCTGCGCACCTTCCCAGTATGATGTAATGCCTGTGCTGTCCACTTCCGTGTGTTAGGACAGTTTGTCTGGAGGTGTGACAGGGGCTTAATCATTTGTCAAAGACAGAGTCGATGATGGATGTCAAGGACAGAGCCTAGAGGGCGGATGTCGAAGGCAGAATCAGGTGACAGATGTCATAGACGTTTTGGGACATATGTCAAGGACAGAGCCTAGAGGGCGGATGTCGTAGACTAGTCCAACGCAGAGTTAGAGTCAGAGTTGGGGTGAGACCCTGTGGCTTGTATCGCCAGCACTGTTATGTGCGCTCTGAGGCCTGGGGCCAGCACCGTCTTGTGTTCTCTGTAGCCTGGGGTTACAGCACAGTCGTGTGTTCTCTGTGACCTGGGGTCACAGCACCGTTGTGTGCACTCTGCAGACCCGTGTGGTCAATGCACCGTCGTGTGCGCTAGTGGGTTGTATGCCCAGCTGTTATTGTGTGCGCTCTGTGAAAGTCGGTGTGACCGAGCTGAGAGTGCCGAGTACATGTAGGTGTACTGAGTAAATGCCGTCTGCTAGCATGTGTCCTAGTGAAAGGAATGCAAGGGACTGGTATATGTCGTGAGTCAGGAGGTAGCTGAGTGCCTCGTGTCCTCCAGGGGATCAACAGGTGTACTCATGGCTCGTTGGAACCCGCCTAACGGTCACTGGAGGGGCTCTGGGGTAGCTCGGCGTACCCGCGCGTGAGAGCGTGTTTGCCTGACTGGATGACTGCGTTATTCGTTGTGTGTTGGAGGAGATTGACGGGCGCCTTGCCGTTCTCCAGAGACGTCAAAGGGTGCCTACATGGTCTGACTGAGACTCACCTGATGACTCTCTGGGGAAGCGAGTGGGGTGGGCCAGCACTCCTTGGTGCGAGTGCATGTATCTCGTTAGAGAGTTGTGCGTGGCTGTGACGTCACGTTTGTCCTCTGGTAGAGAGGCTGTCTTGTGCTAGCTTTTTGTCCTCTTGCAGAGGGGCTTTGTGATGCTAGTTTGTTACCGCAGTGTGCGGTTGTCCTCCTGTAGGGAAGCTGTGTTGTGTGGTGGTTGCCACCACCAAAAGGGGAAGTTCGCCCTTAAGCAGAGAGTGTGTTGTAGTGTGTCAGGGGAAAGGGGTGAGAGGCTTCATCGCGCTCTCTCTCCTCCAGAGGGGCGGTGAGTGACCTGCTTATTTTCCTGGCATGACTGTGTGTGAACTTGAGAGGTGTGTCTGCGATAGCAGCGATATGCGAGACAAGAGCGTGGCCTGCTTGAGTTGTCTCGTGTTAGTGAAGTTCACTGTTTAACTCTCTAGCTGTAATTGGGGAACATAATTGTAGGGTAGTCAGAGGAATGGGCTATCTTAATTTAGAGCGCGACTGTGGGTAGCGTTCTGTTTCAGTGAGTATCTGTCATGAGATGACTGCGTCAGAAAGGCTGATCAAGTAAAGTGCTATGTGAGTACTGGACGTGTGGATGTCCGTGAGTGGATAGATTAGCTGTCCCTTGCTTGGCAGTCTGTGATTGGCATAGATGAGTTGTTGACAGAAGCGCTTGTAATTGCAGCGTGGTGTGTGAACCCGCGTGCAAATGCTTGTTCTGATTGCTGTGAGAGATGCAGCGAGAAAGACTGTTAGTCTGACCGTGCAACTGGTGATGAGTTTGCATTAGAGCATGCCAGTTGTGTGGAACTTGCGTGTGTGATAACGCAAGGAGACGATGGGTGCTTTGCTATCTTTCCGGGAGACTGCATGGGGCAGTCCCTGGCTTCCTGAAGCCTTTCTTCTTCCCGGGGGTGTGCAAGTGTCCCTAGTTCCTAGCGTGTGTGAGCGCATGTGCAAAGAGTGAGCTGGATCCCTGTGTTGTCTGGGGAGCCTGCGGGTGTTGTGACCCAGCTTGCTGGGGTCGCAGCATAGTGACGCTTGTCTACCGTTCTCTCTCTCCGGAGGGCCCCTGGAGAGACGGCGGTTGTCGTGACTCGGCGTGCCGAGGTCACTGGACTTTAAGACGGCTGTCTTCCTATTCTCTCTCCCTGGAGATGCTTGGATGCCAGTGTAACCACTTGTGCAGTGTGCTGTAGTCCTGTTCGCAAGGATTGGTTGTTGATAGTAAGTTATAGCTGCGTGTAGTGCGGCTGAGACTTAGGGAAATGAATTTCAGGAAGAAGACTTTGGTCTTGCTTCTGTCTAGTGATGATTGAGGGTTGCTTGTAGAGTGACTGCTCATTGGGTTTGTGATGGTTGAAAGGAGTAAATTGGTGAAAGACGTTGTCTTTAATCTTAGCAGGGAGGACTTGTCGCATGATAGCGGCAAGATAGAGTGAGAA
>JAWQFJ010026260.1:17500-21523 GCA_034096865.1 Theodoxus fluviatilis | reverse complement strand
TGTACTGGGCTGTTTTGCGTGCGTGGTGCTGTGTAGTTGACTGTTTTGACTGGGTTACTTTTAATTTGCTTGTGTACATTGTTGGGGGATGGTTTACGTGTGGTGGGTGGTGGACGTGTGGTGGGTTGTGGACGTGTGGTGGGTGGTGGACGTGTGGTGGATGGTAGACGTGTAGTGGGTGGTAGACGTGTGGTGAGTTGTAGACGTGTGGTGGGTTGTGGACGTGTGGTGGCTGGGGGACGTGGGGTGTGTGGTGGACTTGTGGTGAGTGGTGGACGTGCGCTGGTGGAATGTGGATGTGTGGTGGTGGATGGTGGACGTGTGGTGGTGGGTGGTGGACGTGTGGTGGTGGGTGGTGGACGTGTGGTGGTGGACGTGTGGTGGTGGACGTGTGGTGATGGGTGGTTGACGTGTGGTGGGTGGTGGACGTGTGGTGGGTGGTGGACGTGTGGTGGATAGTAGACGTGTGGTGGGTGGTAGACGTGTGGTGGGTGGTGGACGTGTGGTGGGTGGTGGACGTGTTGTGGGTGGTGGACGTGTGGTGGGTGGTGGACGTGTGGTGGGTGGAGGGCGTATGGTGGGTGATGGACGTGTGGTGGGTGGTGGACGTGTGGTGGTTGGTATACGTGTGGTTGCTGGTGGACGTGTGGTTGGTGGTGGATGTGTTGTGAGTGGTGGACGTGTGGTGGGTGGTGGACGTGTGGTGGGTGGTGGACGTGTGGTGGGTGGTGGGCGTGTGGTGTGTGGTGGACTTGTGGTGGGTGGTGGACGTGTGGTGGTGGAATGTGGATGTGTGGTGGTGGGTGGTGGACGTGTGGTGGTGGGTGGTGGACGTGTGGTGGTGGGTGGTGGACGTGTGGTGGTGGACGTGTGGTGATGGGTGGTTGACGTGTGGTGGGTGCTGGACGTGTGGTGGGTGCTGAAAGTGTGGTGGATGGTAGACGTGTGGTTGGTGGTAGACGTGTGGTGGGTGGTGGACGTGTGGTTGGTGGTGGACGTGTTGTGGGATGTCGACGTGTGGTTGGTGGTGGACGTGTGGTGGGAGGAGGGCGTGTGTTGGGTGGTGGACGTGTGGTGAGTGGTGGACGTGTGGAGGTTGGTATACGTGTGGTTGCTGGTGGACGTGTTTTTTGTGGTGGACGTGTTGTGGGTAGTGGACGTGTGGTGTGTGGTGGACGTGAGGTAGGTGGTGGTCGTGTGGAGGGTGGTGGACGTGTGGTGGGTGGTGGACGTGTGGTGGGTGGTGGACGTGTGATGGGTGGTGGGCGTGTGGTGTTTGGTGGGCGTGTGGTGGGTGATGGGCGTGTGGTGGGTGATGGCCGTGTGGTGGGTTGTGGACGTGTGGTGGCTGGTGGACCTGTGGCGGTTTGTGGTGGACGTGTGGTGGTGGGTGGTGGACTTGTGGTGGTGGGGGTGGACGTGTGGTGGTGGCTGCTGGACGTGTGGAAGTGGGTGGTGGACGTGTAGTGGTGGGTGGTGGACGTGTGGTGGGTGGTGGACGTGTGGTGGGTGGTGCACGTGTGGTGGGTTGTGGACATTTGGTGGGTGGTGGACATGTGGTGGATGGTAGACGGGTGGTGGGTGGTAGACGTGTGGTGGGTGGTGGACGTGTGGTGGGTGGTGGACGTGTTGTGGGTGGTGGACGTGTGGTGTGTGGTGGACGTGTGGTGGGTGGTGGGCGTGTGGTGTGTGGTGGACGTGTTGTGCGTGGTGGACGTGTGGTGGGTGGTGGACGTGTGATGGGTGGTGGACGTGTGGTGGGTGGTGAACGTGTGGTGGGTGGTGGACGTGTGCTGGGTCGTGGACGTGTGGTTGGTGGTGGACGTGTGGTGGGTGGTGGAAGTGTGGTGGGTGGTGGACGTGTGGTGGTGGGTGGTGGACCTGTGGTGGTGGGTGGTGGGCGTGTGGTGGTGGGTGCTGGACGTGTGGTGGTGGAGGTGTGGTGGGTGGTGGACGTGTGGTGGGTGGTGTACGTGTGGTGGGTGGAGGGCGTGTTATGGGTAATGGACGTGTGGTTGGTGGGGGACGTGTGGTGGGTGGTGGACGTGTGGTGGGTGGTATACGTGTGGTGGGTGGTGGACGTGTTTTTTGAGGTTGACGTGTAGTGGGTGGTGGACATGTGGTGGGTGGTGGACGTGAGGAGGGTGGTGGATGTGTGGAGGGTGGTGGACGTGTGGTGGGTTGTGGACGTGTGGTGGGTGGCGGACGTCTGCTGTGTGGTGGGCGTGTGGTGTTTGGTAGGCGTTTGGTGGGTGGTGGGCGTGTGGTGGGTGGTGGCCGTGTTGTGGGTGGTGGACGTGTGGTGGGTGGTGGGCGTGTGGTGGGTGGTGGACGTGTGGTGAGTTGTGGACGTGTGGTGGGAGGTGGACGTTTGGTGGGTGGTGTGCTGTTGGTGGATGGTGGACGTGTGGTGTGTGGTGGGCGTGTAGTAGGTGGTGGACGTGTGGTGGTGGGTGCTGGACGTGTGGTAGTGGGTTGTAGACGTGTGGTGGTGGGTGGTGGACGTGTGGTGGGTGGTGTACGTGTGGTGGGTGGTGGACGTGAGGTGGTGGGTTAAGGACGTGTGGTGGTGGGTGGTGGACGTGTGGTGGTGGATGGTGGACGTGTGGTGGTGGGTGGTGGACGTGTGGTGGTGGGTGGTGGACGTGTGGTGGTGGGTGCTGGACGTGTGGTAGTGGGTTGTGGACGTGTGGTGGTGGGTGGTGGACGTGTGGTGGGTTGTGTACGTGTGGTGGGTGGTGGACGTGTGGTGGGTGGTGGACGTGTGGTGGGTGGTGAACGTTTTGTTATTGGTAGACGCGTGGTGGGTGGTAGGCGTGTGGTGGGTGGTGGACGTGTGGTGGGTGGTGGACGTGTGGTGGCTTGGGGACTTGTGGTGTGTGTTGGACGTGTGGTGGGTGGTAGACGTGTGGTGGTGGGTTGTGGATGTGTGGTGGTGGGTGGTGGTCGTGTGGTGGTGGGTAGGTGGACGTGTGGTGGTGGGTGGTGGACGTGTGGTGGTGGGTGGTGGACGTGTGGTGGTGGACGTGTGGGGATGGGTGTTGGACGTGTGGTAGTGGGTGGTGGACGTGTGGTGGTGGACGTGAGGAGGGTGGTGGACGTGTGGAGGGTGGTGAACGCGTGGGGGGTGGTGGACGTGTGGTGGGTGGTGGACGTGTGCTGGGTGGTGGGCGTGTGGTGTTTGGTGGGCGTTTGGTGGGCGGTGGGCGTGTGGTGGGTGGTGGTGTGATGGTGGTGGTGTGATGGTGGTGGTGTGGTGATGGTGTGGTGGTGGTGTGATGTAATGGTGGTTGTGATGGTGGTGGTGGTGTGATGGTGGTGGTTGTGGTGGTGGTTGTGATGGTTGGTGGTGGTGGTGGTGTGATGGTGGTGGTTGTGGTGGTGGTGGTTGTGATGGCTGGTGGTGGTAGTGGGTGATGGTGGTTGTGGTGTGATGGTGGATGGTTGTGATGGTGGTGGTGTAATAGTGGTGGTGATGGTGGATGGTTGTGATGGTGGATGGTTGTGATGGTGGTGGTGTAATGGTGGTGGGGATGGTAGGGGTGGTTGTGGTGGAGGTTGTGGCTTTGGTGATGGTGGTTGTGGTTGTTGATGGTTGTTGTTGTTGTTGTGGTGGTGGTGGTGGTGGTGGTGGTGGTGGTGGCGGTGGTGGTTGTGGATGGTGGTGGTGGTGGTGATGGCGGTGGTGGTAGTGGTGATATTATGATGGTGGTGATGATGATGGTGGTGATAATAGTGGTGTGGTGGTGGTATTAACGGTGATGGTGATGATAATAGTGATCATGTTAATGACGGTGGTGGTTGTGGTAGTTGTGGTGACATCAGTAGTTACATCATGGTGTGTTATGGCAGTTTCACCAAGTTGATGATGGCAGTTACATGAAGGTGATGATGGCAGTTACATCAAGGTGGTGATGGCAGTTACATCAAGGTGGTGATGGCAGTTACACCAAGGTGATGATGGCAGTTACATCAAGGTGGTGATGGCAGTTATATCAAGGTGGTGATGGCAGTCACATCAAG
>JAWQFJ010026260.1:7500-10000 GCA_034096865.1 Theodoxus fluviatilis | reverse complement strand
TACTGCTCCTCTTCCCCCTCCTGTTCTCTCTCTCCTCCTCCTCCTCCTCCTCCTTCTGCTTCTCTTCCTCCTACTCCGGCTCCTCCTCCTCTCCTGCCTCTCCTTCCTCCTACTGCTCCACCTCCTCTCCTGCTTCTCTTCCTCCTACTCTCCTCCTCCTCCTCCTCTTCCTCCTCCTCTCCTCCTCCTCCTCTGCTTCTCCTTCCTCCTCCTCTCCTCCTCCTTTCTCCTTCCTCCTTCTCCTCCTCCTCCTCCTGCTCTCTTCCTCCTACTCTCCTCCTCCTGCTCCTTGCTTCTCTTCCTCCTACTTCTCCATCTCCTAGTCTTGCTCTCTTCCTCCTACTTCTCCACCTCCTGCTCTTCCTTCTCTTCCTTTTTCTCCTCCTGCTCTTCCTTCTCTTCCTCCTACTTCTCCACCTCCTGCTCTTGCTTCTCTTCCTCCTACTCTCCTCCTCCTCCTTCTCTCCTCCTCTTCTCCTCCTCCTGCTCTTGCTTCTCTTCCTCCTCTTCTCCTCCTCCTCTCCTCTCTCCTCTCCTCCTTCCTCCTCCTCCTCCTGCTCCTCCTCCTCCTCTCTCCTCCTCCTCTCCGCTCCTCTTCCTCCTCCTCTTCCTCCTCCTCCTCCTTCCTCCTCCTCCTCTCCTGCTCTCTCCTCCTCCTCCCTCCTGCTCTCTCATGCTCTCTCCTCCTCCTGCTCTCTCCTTCTCCTGCTCTCCTACTCCTGCTCTCCTCCTCCTCCTGCATCTCCTCCTCATGCTCCTGCTCCTACTCTCCTCCTCCTCCTCCTTCTGCTCCTGCTCCTCCTCCTGCTCTCTTCCTCCTCCTTTCTCCCTCCTCCTCCTCCTCTCCTTCTCCTCCTCCTCCTCCTCCTGCTCTCTCCTTCTCCTCCTCCTCCTCCTGCTCTCCTTCCTCCTCTCTCCTCTCTCCTCCTCCAGCTCCTCCTCCTCCTCTTCTCCTCCTCCTACTGCTCCTCCTCCTGCTCTTCTTCTCTCCTCCTCTTCTCCTCCTCCTTCCTCCTGCTCCTCCTCCTACTCTCCTCCTCCTGCTCTCCTCTCTCCTCCTTCTCCTCCTCCTCCTTCTCCTCTCTCCTCCTCCTCCTCCTCCTCTCCTGTTCCTCTTCCTCTCTTCTCCTCCTCCTCCTCCTCCTCTCTCTTCCTCCTACTTCTCCTCCTCCTGCTCTTCCTCCTCCTCCTTCTTCTCCTCCTCCTCCTCTGCTCCTCCTCCTCCTCCTCCTCCTCCTCCTCCTCCTCCTTCTCTCCTCCTCCTCACGTGCTCCTCTCATCTCCTCCTCTCCTCCTCCTCCTCCTCCTCCTCCTCCTTCTCCTCCTCCTCCTCTCCTCCTCCTCCTGCTTCTCCTCCTCCTCTGCTCCTCCTTACTCCTCCTGCTCCTTCCTCCTTCTCCTCCTCCTCCTCCTCCTCCTGCTCCTCCTTCCTCCTCCTCCTCCTCCTCCTCCTCCTGCTCTCTCCACCAGCTCCTCCTCCTCCTCGCTCCTCTCTCCTCCTCCTGCTCCTTCCTCCTCCTGCTCCTTCCTCCTCCTCCTCCTCTCCTCCTCCTCCTCCTCCTGCTCCTCCTCCTCCTCCTCCTCTCCTCCTCCTCCTGCTCTTCCTCCTCCTTCCTCCTCTCCTCCTCCTCGTCCTGCTCTCCTCCTCCTCCTGCTCCTCCTCCTGCTCCTCCTCCTCTCCTCCTCCTCCTCCTCCTCCTGCTCTTCCTCTCCCTGCTACTCTTCCTCCTCCTGCTCTTCTCCTCCTCCTCCTCCTCCTCCTCCTGCTCTTCCTCCTCCTTCTCCTCCTCCTCCTCCTGCTCCTCCTCCTCCTCCTCCTCCTCCTCCTCCTCCTCCTTCTCCTCCTCCTTCCTCCTCCTCCTCCTGCTCCTCCTCCTCCTACTCCTCCTCCTCCTCCTTCCTCCTCCTCCTGCTCCTCCTCCTCCTGCTCTTGCTCTTCCTCCTCCTTCTCCTCCTCCTCCTTCTCCTCTCTCCTCCTCCTTCTCCTCCTCCTCCTCCTGCTCCTCCTCCTCCTCCTCCTCCTCTCTCCTCCTCCTCCTCCTCCTCCTCCTGCTCTAATCTGCTCTCTCCTCCTCCTCCTCCTCCTCCTCCTCCTCCTCTCCTCCTCCTCTCCTCCTCCTTCTCCTTCTCCTCCTCCTCCTCCTCCTTCCTCATCCTCCTTCTCCTCCTCCTCTCCTCCTCCTCCTCCACCTCCTCCTCCTCTCTCCTCCTCTCCTCCTCCTCCTCCTCCTGCTCTTGCTTCTCTTCCTCCTACTTCTCCACCTCCTGCTCTTCCTCCTCTCTCCTCCTCTCTCCTCCTCCTGCTCCTGCCTCTCTCCTCCTACTCTCCTCCTCCTGCTCTTGCTTCTCTTCCTCCTACTGCTCCACCTCCTGCTCTTCCTTCTCTTCCTCCTACTGCTCCTCCTCCTGCTCTTGCTTCTCTTCCTCCTACTGCTCCACCTTCTGCTCTTGCCTCTCTTCCTCCTACTGCTCCTCCTCCTGCTCTTGCTTCTCTTCCTCC
>JAWQFJ010026260.1:0-2500 GCA_034096865.1 Theodoxus fluviatilis | reverse complement strand
GAAGAATTGAAGAGAGGTAGGAAAATAAGTGAAGAGGAGAAGGAGGAAGAATTGAAGAGAGGTAGGAAAATAAGTGAAGAGGAGAGGACGGGTGAAGAGAAAAGGCAAAGGTAAAGGTGCTCTTTTTACATTGCAACTTTTCCATCCATTGATGAATGCTCAAACCGCACACATTTACCCCCTGGTCATCGGGCTATCTCTTCCTATCACTCCAACACCATCTCAACCCCCTGGGGAGCATGCGACCAGGTTGAGGATGAACGCGCCAAAGTTATCTTTCGCAATTTTCCAACTCAGCCCTCACAGGTACCCGTTTTAATCCTAGGTGGGGAGAGGATGTTTGAGGAGGAAGAGAATGATGGAAGAGGAAGTAAAAGGAGGGGGAGGATAAATGAGGATGAAAAAAGGAAGAGAAGGATGGAAGAGGAAGAGAATAGCAGAGGAGGATGGAAGAAGAAGAGAAAGAAAGAAAAGGTGGAGGAAGAAGAGAAAGAAAGAGGAGATGGATAAATAATGAAGAGGAAGGAAGAGGAAGAGATAGGAAGAGGAGAAGGATGGAAGAGGAAGACAATACAGGCTGTGAAGCCCTTCCTTACCAGCATCCGCAGCATTCATAGCACAGTGGCCTGGCCTCCTGCAGGACCGGGGGTAAGAATGGACCCACCGTGTCTCTACTTGCATTCTGTACCAGGGCCCGTATTCACAACGGCGATTTATCGGCGATTTATTTTAACTCCGATTTATCTCTAAACTCAGACGATTCCAACTGCCTGTTCCGCTCTCCCTTGGCTGGAAACAGTATATATAGCAAAGCGCAACCTAGAATCCTGGGACGAGCGTACCTTATCTAATCGATCAAGATAACGCGGGGCTAGGGGATAAATCAAGTGTTAAAAAGATAAATCGCCGTTGTGAATACGGGCCCAGGTGAATAAGTAGGGAAATTGTGACTTGCTCTTTCTCTAACGCGCTCTGGTGATTTCCTTGATCTATGGCCTTACATAGCCTACAGAAGCTGATACGCCATAAAACTTCATGCATTCATTCATTCATTCATACATTCATTCATTCATTCATTTATTCATTCATTTATACATTCATTCATTCATTCATTCATTCAGGCAATGCTGGATGTGGGGTGTGGGTGATGAGTGGCAGCAAACCCTATATCCATGGCAACCAGATCTCCAACAATGGGGACTGTGGTGTCATGCTGGTCAACAAGCAGGTGCGTTGCTTTGTGTCCCCTTCATTCTCCTTCCTTTACCTTCTCTGCCATGGCTACACCTGTCTTTTGCCTCTCGGGTAAGTCTTTTGAATCTGGGCACTCATGCCAATGCAGTTTAGTAGAAGGCATCTGATTGGATGATTGGCTGTTTTGGGTCTCTGTGGCATAGTGGTTAGAGCGTTCGACCTGCAGTCGCTTGCGGCTGACGGGTGCGGTGTTCGAATCTGCACAGATCCTAGAGTTGCATCCTTGGGCAAGGTGCTTGACCCACATTGCCTCTCCTTCACAGGAGTAAATTCCAGTCACTGGGCACTGCCCAGCGGTCACTGAGCACTGCCCAGCAGTCACTGAGCACTGCCCAGCGGTCACTGAGCACTGCCCAGCGGTCACTGAGCACTGCCCAGCGGTCACTGAGCACTGCCCAGTGGTCACTGAGCACTGCCCAGCGGTCACTGAGCACTGCCCAGCAGTCACTGAGCACAGCCCAGCGGTCACTGAGCACAGCCCAGCGGTCACTGAGCACTGCCCAGCCATCACTGGACGCTGCCCAGTGGCGACCGGGGATGAAATTCCCCCAAAATGATTTCCTTAAAGAGGACATAGTAAAGATTGTTAATCATTTCTCTGGAATGGAGCTTGATTTTTTAGAATATTGATATTGTTTAGTGTTGATTTGTAACAAAATTGGGCAGAAATATTCTGAGGCACCTTTGTTTTGAAAATTTGAGAGAGAGAGAGAGAGAGAGAGAGAGAGAGAGAGAGAGAGAGAGAGAACGAACGAACGAACTTTATTTTACAAGGGTAGTGAATTAGGCAGTAGTGCCTTTCTTACATTCAGCCCTTGAGGCAAAAATTCAAATGTGGTGAGAGAGAGAGAGAGAGAGAGAGAGAGAGAGAGAGAGAGAGAGAGAGAGAGAGAGAGAGAGAGAGGTGGGGTAGCTGGGAAAAGGGGGAGGAAGGGAAGAAGGTGGGGGGGTAGCTGGGGAAAGGGGGAGGAAGGGAAGAAGGTTGGTGGGTTGGATAGAGAGGGTTGGGGAGAGGGTGGGGAGCAGGAGGTAGGGAGGGAGGAGAGAGAGAGAGAGAGAGAGAGAGAGACGGAGAGAGAGAGAGAGAGAGAGAGAGAGAGAGAGAGAGAGAGAGAGAGAGAGAGAGAAAGAGAGAGAGAGAGAGAGATTGATTGATTGACTGACTGATTGATTCTTTATTTATCAAGGATGAAAGTTTAGGCATTTCTGCCTATCTTGCAAATTGTCCTTGCTCATAAAGAAATGA
>JAWQFJ010026259.1:2500-10978 GCA_034096865.1 Theodoxus fluviatilis | reverse complement strand
TGACATAATATTTTTAGAGGTGTCCATTCTCCATGTTGGCTCTAACAGCCCACATGACTGCAACCCCTCTGTTCTAGCCAGGGTTGGTGCAAATGAGAACTGTGTCCGATTCTCAGTCGGTCATCGACCGCCTGGCATAAGTGAAGTTGGTTTATTTTTACTCCCCGCCATGGCGATATGTCACGCTGTAATGTCATTGCTTGTAAGTCAGGTCGCCCTGACCTAAGTTTCGGTTTGACAAACTTGCTGTGAGTGTGTGGAGTAATTCCGTGACACTCATTGAGAAATTCGAGTCGAACATTGTACAGCGAATTCATGTTGAGAAGGCTCGGTCTTTTGAAATGAACTCGTGTTTTCTCATTAGAATTGGGGTTCATTTAGACTAGAGGGACTATGTGCGACCCTGTATGACAGACTATTTTTAGAGGTGTCCATTCTCCATGTGGGCGCTGACAGCCCACATGACTGCAACCCCTCTGTTCTAGCCAGGGTTGGTGCAAATGAGAACTGTGTCCGATTCTCAGTCAGTCATCGGATTCTCAGTCGGTCATCGACCGCCTGGCATAAGTGAAGGTGGTTTATTTTATTCCCCGCCATGGCGACATGTCAGGGAGCCACACTATCTCTGCACTTCACCTGCACCTGCATGCCATGTCGTGAAAGGCCGGCGATGATGTCAACGACCATGACGACGATACAATGACCATAAGAAATCTACATCACCGCCTACCTCCCACCCCTACCCCCCACACCCCATTGTGTTCTCTCCAGGTCTTGATGTTGTGCCAAGGAAGCATTCACGGTGTACATGACTAGGCACATCAAACACTCGATCTATGCATAAACTCGGGGTAGGGGTGTGTGGGTGCAGGGAGAGGTTAGGGGTGCTACACGGTGGGTGACTATAAAAGCCTCAGTTCTCACATCCTTGACTGGATACTACACCTGCAGTCAGCCATTTTGAGGGACCTGGATCCGGGTTCGCATCAATCCGCACAGCTTGAGTTTAGTTGAATCAAGAGGTATGTCAGTTTTATCCGCTGTAGTATTGCTGGCTGTGAGAACGTTTTGAAGTAGGGATGTAGTTTGTGGATGTGTTTTGTCACAGAAGGAAGTTTCTATAGCAGATCTGGTGTGCTGCAAGGGGTAGACAAATACAGTATCGGGATCTTGGATAGAACCTTAACCCATTGAAGGTCCAGCATGAAAATCGTTGCAACCTTTTAAATAGCTTTGCTTTCATGTGGGTGAAACACATACGGTATTCTTTCTCTTGATGAAAATAAATCAGTGTGAGGTTTTTTCTGCATTGTCGTGAAAACGATTTGTGGAAATGTTTATGATAGTGTGATAACTAGTTATTTGTGAGAGTATAAATAGCATGCAACGTTTTGTTTGGTGTAAGTAGAAGCAGACAACAGTTGTCAGAAAAGTAACAGTAGTGACTGCATAATGTGAACTTGGGTTATCATTTGTGATACAGCAAAGTGTTCGATTGTATATATTAGTTTTTCAGTCATTTTTGAGGTTCAGAATGCTTTGTACTTCACAATAATTATGGTCATTTAGCCGGCTGATCAAGGCTCTGCTGGTTTGTGACACACCATTTACGTTCTAACATTTGCTGTCAGTGGCACCAACAGATGCAAAGCAACTAAAAGTGAGGTCAGGTTGCCACCCAATGTGAGCAAAGCGGAGATGAACTGGTTTCTGCACAATTCACAGGCACGAACAATTTTGACCCCTAGGTTAAGAATTTAGCCTCACAAGCCTTGTAGTAATGTGCTTGTATATTTTTATTGGGCAGTTCTGTTGTGTGTGGAACAAAATTCATGCCTGCTGGCTCGAGTTTTCTGGAGCCCAGGGCAACATTTTGCATTAAAAAAAAACTTTTTAGGTCTGCTTTTAATAACAGTGGATGACATATTCTCTTTCATGATCATGCAGTGTTCTAGGATGAATCGTGTGAATTGCAGTGGTAAAACTTTCCGGTGTCTATGTCTGGGGTCATCTTCCTTCGGGAGATATTTCATTTAGTGCCTTGAATATGAAATGGGCAGCATCTGGCTATTGTAAGGAACAGGAAATTAGTGGCCTTCAGTAGAAACCATCCAATCTCTCTTGGGATGTCTCGGTCCTCCAGTGCCGTTTGTTTTACAAACTTTACTTACTAAATGAAAGGATACTGCAGAGAGATGTTTTTGAAATTTTCTGATAGAGTCACCGAAGTAAAATAATATCGGTACTGGTGCAGGAACGAGTGTTTGAAAGTAATGCATGCTGATATATGACATTGCTGCACTGCAGATTAGCAACATAAACCACCTTGTCTTCCACAAGGATATTTTAAAATATTGATCTAATCCTGAAAGACTATATTCTGTCCACCCCCTCCGTTTTCTCCCAAACTCCCTGCAATCTTTTATCTTCCCAAAACAAACCCCCCCTCCCTCTTTTTTTTTTCCGTGCAAGATTATTGTGTGAGTTGTCAGCACAGAAGGCAAGAACACAATGTTTGTGATGGACAACACTCCAGAGGTTCTGGCTGCAGAGAGGCAAGTTGATGACGGGCCTCAGTGTTTGTCACAGCTTGTGTCGGTGCTCCTCTCTGTAATAACTGCACTGCCTACCCTGATGGTGGTGTTCCAACATGGACTACCTGTTGGTGTTCCACATGGACTTTCTGTTGATGTTCCACATGGACTTCCTGTTGGTGTTCCAACATGGACTACCTGTTGGTGTTCCACATGGACTTCCTGTTGGGGTTCCACATGGCCTTCCTGCTGGTGTTCCACATGGACTTCCTGTTGATGTTCCACATGGACTTCCTGTTGGTGTTCCAACATGGACTACCTGTTGGTGTTCCACATGGACTTCCTGTTGGTGTTCCACATGGACTTCCTGTTGGTGTTCCACATGGACTTCCTGTTGATGTTCCACATGGACTACCTGTTGATGTTCCACATGGACTTCCTGTTGGTGTTCCAAATAGGTTTCCTGTTGATGTTCCACATGGACTTCCTGTTGATGTTCCACATGGACTACCTGTTGGTGTTCTGCATGGACTTCCTGTTGATGTTCCCAAATAGGTTTTCTGTTGGTGTTCCAAATAGGTTTCCTGTTGGTGTTCCAAATGGGTTTCCTGTTGAGGTTCCAAAAGGGTTTCCTGTTGGTGTTCCACATAGACTACCTGTTGGTGTTCTACATGGACTTTCTGTTGGTGTTCCACATGGACTTCCTGTCGATATTCCAACATGGACTTTCTGTTGATGTTCCACATGGACTTTCTGTTGATGTTCCACGTGGACTTTCTGTTGATGTTCCACATGGACTTCCTGTTGGTGTTCCACATGGACTTCCTGTTGGTGTTTCACATGGACTTTCTGTTGATGTTTCACATGGACTTCCTGTTGATGATCCCAAATAGGTTTTCTGTTGGTGTTCCAAATAGGTTTCCTGTTGGTGTTCCAAATAGGTTTCCTGTTGGTGTTCCAAATGGCTTTCCTGTTGAGGTTCCAAAAGGATTTCCTGTTGGTGTTCCACATAGACTACCTGTTGGTGTTCCAACATGGACTTTCTGTTGATGTTCCACATGGACATCCTGTTGGTGTTACACATAGACCATGTTGGTGTTCCACATAGACTTCATGTTTGTGTTCCAACATGGACTTTCTGTTGATGTTTCAAATGGACGCCTGTTGGTGTTCCACATAGACTTCATGTTGGTGTTCCACATAGACTTCATGTTGGTGTTCCACATGGACTTCCTGTTGGTGTTCCAACATGGACTTCATGTTGGTGTTCCACATAGACTTCATGTTGGTGTTCCACATAGACTTCATGTTGGTGTTCCACATAGACTTCATGTTGGTGTTCCACATAGACTTCATGTTGGTGTTCCACATAGACTTCATGTTGGTGTTCCACATAGACTTCATGTTGGTGTTCCACATAGACTTCATGTTGGTGTTCCAACATGGACTTTCTGTTGGTGTTCCACATGGATTTCCGGTTGTTGATCCAACATAGACATCCAGGACTGCCAGTGGTTGGACTGCAGACCTCAGAGTTTTGGTTCTGTGGCTATGTGGTGGTCTGCAGTTGCCTGCAGCTAGTGGGTGCAGCAGATCTCGATGTTGCATACTTGTTGAGCAAGGTGCTTTATTCATGTTGCTTCACCCCACCAAGAAGTAAAACAGGGTAGCTGTGAGGGCATGGATGGCGCACTGTAGTGAGGTTAACTCTGTATGTGGCTGTGAGCCAGCATCAGGTTGGAGGACTTCCCAGGGAGTGGAGTTGGTGCTGGCACCTGGCTGTGCATCCTGTCTGCCCATCACTGTGTCTGTGACAAGGTGCTGGTACCTGGCTGTGCATCCTGTCTGCCCATCACTGTGTCTGTGACAAGGTGCTGGTACCTGCCTGTGCATCCTATCTGCCCATCACTGTGTCTGTGACAAGGTGCTGGTACCTGCCTGTGCATCCTATCTGCCCATCACTGTGTCTGTGACAAGGTGCTGGTACCTGGCTGTGCATCCTATCTGCCCATCACTGTGTCTGTGACAAGGTGCTGGCACCTGGCTGTGCATCCTGTCTGCCCATCACTGTGTCTGTGACAAGGTGCTGGCACCTGGCTGTGCATCCTATCTGCCCATCACTGTGTCTGTGACAAGGTGCTGGTACCTGCCTGTGCATCCTATCTGCCCATCACTGTGTCTGTGACAAGGTGCTGGTACCTGGCTGTGCATCCCGTCTGCCCATCACTGTGTCTGTGACAAGGTGCTGGTACCTGGCTGTGCATCCTATCTGCCCATCACTGTGTCTGTGACAAGGTGCTGGTACCTGGCTGTGCATCCTGTCTGCCCATCACTGTGTCTGTGACAAGGTGCTGGCACCTGGCTGTGCATCCTATCTGCCCATCACTGTGTCTGTGACAAGGTGCTGGTACCTGGCTGTGCATCCTATCTGCCCATCACTGTGTCTGTGACAAGGTGCTGGTACCTGGCTGTGCATCCTATCTGCCCATCACTGTGTCTGTGACAAGGTGCTGGTACCTGGCTGTGCATCCTGTCTGCCCATCACTGTGTGCATCCTATCTGCCCATCACTGTGTCTGTGACATGGTGCCAGCACAGGATTGATACGCAGCCCAGTGGTCAAGGGATCAAGTGGTTTGAGACCCAGACGTGGGTGATGAGTCGCAACATAAAACCACACAGTGGTAGATGCTTGCATAGCAAGGTGACCAGAGGGCAGAGCACATCTTGTGCATGTGAGACATGCATGAATTATACATTTGTTACCTTGTATTTTTTACCTCATTTTGCAATTATGGGGTACTACAGACAGTTCATGTCAGCAACATCTACTGGTGCTACTATTGCTACTGCTGCTACTACCACCACTACTTTTACTACTTCTACTACTTGTGCTACTAGTACTACTACTACTACTACTACTACTACTACTACTACTACTAACTACTGCCACCACCACCACCACTACCACCACTACTACTGCTACTGCTACTATTACTACTACTACTGCTACTACTACTACTGCTACTACTACTACTACTACTACTACTACTACTGCTTCTGCTACTACTGCTACCTCTGCCTCTACTACTATTTATAACTGCACTCTGGTGTGATAGATGCCCAGTTCCAACATTGCCCTGTCTACTTATGCCTCTCTCTTAACAGCTGTTGCTACTATCACTGCTGTTGCTACTATCACTGCTGTTGCTACTATCACTGCTGTTGCTACTATCACTGCTGTTGCTACTATCACTGCTGCTGCTACTATCACTGCTGTTGCTACTATCACTGCTGTTGCTACTATCACTGCTGTTGCTACTATCACTGCTAAGTTTCTCATGCTGCTCTTATTTTGACAATGTCATAATTCGCTAAGTCTTGCTGTATAGCAACTCAAAGGTGAAGAAAAGGACGTTAAAATGGCCTGCATCGGGTGAACCCAGTCTTGATATGCCATAAAATTAATAGTGTTTTTATCACATGAAAATTCATTGGCCATCATGTCGGCCCTTGCCTATTGATTTCATTGCTGGCATGGCTATTATTATGGCAGGGTGTGGAGTGGAAAATGATTAATGTACCATATGCTGCACCTAGTCATCGTTTTAGAATGAATTTGTATCTGTCCTGTTTTGAGGTCAAAGTGCCAATGAGTTATGATCAGAATTGCCTATGCATAGAAAAATAGACTGCTCTCACATTGTCTTTTATAATTTTAGGTGATGAGCATTAATGGTGAATTAATTGCTCAGGTGCTTAATAAATGCACAGCATTTCACAATGGGAATGAATTGACCCATTTGTCCCACGCAGGGCTTTGGCTCTGTGTGTTAAATGAAAAGTAATTTGGCAGGACTACCCAAAACATCATTTTGTGAATTGCTGTTCTTGGTTTTTCTCTTAGCACTGAAAAACAGGTGAATTTTTACCACTGTTCAAATTTTGATAGTCATGACAGATGCTACTTTAATCTGCATATTCTTTTTCCTCTGTGCATACTGATACAGCACATATATGTCATATCTGTTTTTAACGCATAATGTTTGAAAAAACATTTTTTTTTACTTTTCCAAGAAAAACTGGTGTATTGATTGATAGTATTGAATATGTAGTGGTGTAGCCACAAATGCTGATGACTGACTGTGTAAATGTGGATAATGTTTTTAGTTCAGTCAGACCCATTGCAAAATAAAACAACTTTTTCTTTTTTGACTCACATGCGAAGCAAAAGTGAGTCTATGTACTGAGCCGTGTCGTCCGTCCGTCCGGGCGTCCGGGCGTCCGTCCGTCCGGGCGTCCGTCCGTCCGTAAAAAACTTAAACGTTGGATTTTTCTCGGAGACTATTAAGTCTATCAACACCAAATGTGGCATGATGGTGTATGATGACAAGGCCTCAAAAAACATACATAGTGACTTGACCTTGCTTCAAGGTCAAGGTCACAGGAGCCATAAATGTGGTCTCAAAAACAGTCATTTTTCACATTTTCCCAATTTTCTCCCACGTTATTGAGAATGGCGACCTTAGCTACAAGTGGTATATAGGTCAAAGCAAGCCCTATCTTTTGATACCAGTTTGGTTGACCTTGCTTCAAGGTCAAGGTCACAGGAGCTCTTCAAAGTTGGATTGTATACCTTGACCCTGAACTATGGAAGATAACTGTTTCAAACTTAATAATTATGTGGGGCACATGTTATACTTTCATCATGAGACACATTTGGTCACATATCATCAAGGTCAAGGTCACTTTGACCCTTATGAAATGTGACCAAAATGGGGTAGTGAACCACTAAAAGTGACTATATCTCATGGTAGAAAGTGCCAATAAGCACCATTGTGCTTCCTATGTCTTGAATTAACAGCTTTGTGTTGCATGACCTTGGATGACCTTGACCCAAGGTCAAGGTCACATGTATTTTGGTAGGAAAAATGTGTAAAGCATTTCTTTGTGTATGATGTCATTGGTAGGTTTAGTTGTTTGACCTTGACCTTGAAGGTCACCTGAAGGTCAAGGTCATATAAAGGTCAAGGTCAAGCATGTGAGTCGTATGGGCTTTGCCCTTCTTGTTTCGCTGGAAGGCAGTGTGAAGGTTTCTCTGAAATGTTGCTGTCATCAGCTTGATAAATATCACAGACCTTAGGCCAAAAACTGAAGTTGTTTGTTTCTGGTCAACCGACTAACCCTGAATTTTGCTACTGACTATCCCCGCTTTTTCTTCTGGAAACAAAACACACACTCTCACAAATAGTGCAACTCCTTCTCTAGAATTAAAGATAACTTCAGTTAAATTTTTACATGTATGAAACAGCGTTTTCTGAGGTTTTTGCATAGAAAATATCATTTTTACATGTCTCCGAGTCTGAAACGGCAACCTTTCTTTGAACTGAAAAATAGTAGAGAAAAGTTCCTACCTACCTACCATCACCACCACCCTCCTCCCTTTTTTGTGTTGCCTGCAGCAAACATATTTTGTGTTTTTGCCTTAGTAAATGTCAACTCTGCTGTTCTTTGACCACATAGGTTTGCTATGTTATCCTGCTTGTGCATCCACTCCCTGCTTTTATTCCCTTGCTTGTGGTGCAGGCAAAATGCAGGTTGTTGACTTTATCTGTAGTTGAACTTTCCCAGTGTGCCATTTGTAAGGTTTGTCCATAAACATCCTCTTATGGTAATTATGTCATTTTGTGAGTGTCTCCACAGAGGAAAATTATATGTTTTAGGAATGTTGCATGCTCCCCAGGGAGCTGAGACGGTGTTGGAGTGATACAAAGAGGTAGCCCGATGACCAGGGGGTAAATGTGTGCGGTTTGAGCATCCAGCAATGGGTGGGAAAGTCACAATATAAAAAAGAGCACCTTTACCTTAAACACAGATAAGTTAACAAGATCATCGGCCAACTGTTGCCTTCCATCCTGCCCTTCTTGCCCAACTGTTGCCTTCCA
>JAWQFJ010026258.1:37500-45000 GCA_034096865.1 Theodoxus fluviatilis | reverse complement strand
TTTCAGTCTACTCAGCACGCCAGTCGTCTGAGATAACAGATTGCGGTTCGGCACTCTACCTAAAATTTACTAGAGACGTTCTATGTCAATTTTACTCTAAGTATCTGTGCGAAATACAAAACTAACAATGGCGATTTTCTGGCATTTTGCTGAGAACAATGAACATGTCATGACCAAACTTAAATGATAAGTGAACATCAACTTCATACATCTTTGAATCCGTGTGACAGCTTTTTCTGAAGTATCACACAGTTCTCATCCACGCGGCAGGCTTATCAAAATCCCAGGGGCACTCATTTTATGTCGAGACGACGACGAAAAAGAAGACAAGGGGAGGAGGAG
Organism: Theodoxus fluviatilis; assembly: GCA_034096865.1. NCBI lineage: Eukaryota > Metazoa > Mollusca > Gastropoda > Cycloneritida > Neritidae > Theodoxus > Theodoxus fluviatilis. The sequence goes on along the minus strand of JAWQFJ010026258.1, from coordinate 44,658 downwards.
CAGGATGGATGGTGTTTAACGGCCTATCAGCCTTTGTAGGCTATATAAGGCCAGTAAGCACGAAAATCACTAGAACAGTTTAGAGTAAACGCAAATCAAGTTACGGTGTCCCTAGTTATTCGCCTCTTACGAATCGTGTAGGGAGACACGGTGGGCCAATTCTTACCCCGAACCCACGGGGGGAAGGAGGAGCAGGAGGAGGAGCAGGAGGAGGAGCAGGAGGAGGAGCAGGAGGAGGAAGTTAGGGAAAATTCCGCATTGCCATTAGGACACGAAAGCCAACAATCAAGTGCTCTATTAAATTAAGACAAAAACAAATTCTCAAACATCAGAACAAAATTCAGAGAAGTCATAGACAAGCTAAACTATCTGAGCGATATCTAGTTCATCTTAACTATTTTGCGTGTGCTTTCTAGGGATTATACGAGATTTTTAAGCATATCGTCTGGTTTATTGTACATATCATAATTATCTTTCAAATCTAATTGCCGAGAGCATGCCTCATCTATCATTTTCTAAGCTAGCAGTAGTTTTCTAAAGATAAAATGAAGATAAAAAAATCCTCCCCGACAAATACACGAAACATCAAAACCACTTCAAGGGCACTTCATGCAGTGAAAGGTGAACATGAAAGGTAAAGAGCGGCATAATGATGGACATTACCTTTGGCCTTGCATCCCGGAGCTGGAGACATTATGTGAATCCTGAGATGGGAATAGTTCGGAGACAGAACCCAAGTTCTGCTGAAAATTCCAGGTAACTGCTGTGTTGCTGCCAGGGTGACGGTGTCCATGCTGTTGGGAATATGAGGTCACCGCTGCATTGCTGCTCGGGAGAGCGCATGGTTGCTGCTGGAAAGACGCTGTTCCAGTAGACGTACATTCTGGACGGGGGTTTGCAAGCTGCTGGGGATACGAGGGCATTCCAACACTACTGCACACATGACCACTTGCTTGCAGTTGGGAAGTTGAGTTCACAGCTGGAATGCTGCCAGAATGAGCAAATAGCCACTGTTGGGAACTGGAGGCGTCCGACTGAGTATAACCCGTATGAGCATTCGCACGCTGTGGGAAAATCCTGTTCACGTCTGAACTGATGCTCACACCAGCGTGTAGGTGCTGTTGGACAGTTGAGGGGTTTGCTGCAGCAAAGCCAGGACTAGAGTTTGCATGCTGTTTGACGTTGAAGTTTGCTGAGGTGTTGGTGCCGGAAAGAGGGTGAGGGTAATGTTGGAAACTCGAGGTCCTCGCTACAGTAGACCATGGTGGAGAGTTTGCATGGGGTTGGACGTTCGAATTTACGGGGGGCTGCATCCGATTTGAGCGTTTACATGCTGCTGAAAACTTGCGGTCGCTGGAATATTGCTGCTAGGACAAAGGCTGTCAAGCATTTGATGATTCGAAGTCCAGACCCCTTGTGTACAGCCGCTTGAAGGGACAGCGTGTGAATCTTGGTAGGAACCCGTGACACTCCTTGAACTCCCACCCTGCACACCGTGTGGCATGAGGGAACCAGATCCTTCAGACTGTGGAAACTCCCGGTGAGGTTGTCCTGCAGGATGCGGACGGTCTCCGCTTTGGCAGCAGCTGGAGGCGTGGGAGATCTGGCTTGAAGCCCCATTGCTGCCTGTGACGTGCTGCCTGTTGCTGACGCTCTGGGCACCCACCTCGCATTGCTGCAGTATGCTCTGGATGACATCCCTTTTCAGCGGGAATGCTGCTTGCTGAGTTGATTTCAGCGGCAAGGCTGCGATGCCATGTACACCACTTTCCATCATGTGTACCTCGGGAGGCCTGGGCTGCCGAAGTGCAGCTCTTCTGAGTTCAGAATGTCTCACACTGTACGCACACAGGTGTTACTGACATGATCACTTGGTGAGCAGATAGCTCTTTTCAAACTTGCAGCTTTCTTCGGCCAATCACTGGAGAGCTGAGTAAGCCCAGTGCACTTCTAGTAAACGTCTAAAATTTTATATATACCGTGATATCCGCACATGATAACGCTATAGTATCTCTGGACGTATCTGCTCAAAACCTGATCATTGCAACTGCACAACTGGTACGTGAATGTGAAGATCCGTCCTTCAAGCGCATTCAAAGATCGGTTGACTTTGTTTAGTGCACTGCCGTCTCCAACGATAAAACGGAAATTGCTCGCGCACAATGCATTTGTTTATGTCTTGTCTGTTTCACTTTGTTCAATTTTGTTGACATTACCTTTGGATTTCTATTCTTCACAAACAGATTGATGACTTATGGGAAATAAGAGCTTAATTCTCTCGATTATATCAATCGGGAATGTACATACTTCTCCTGCAGATAACAGAATTATCCGACTGATAAACTCATATTGGCCCAATATGTTGACAAGGAAAACTGGCCAGTGAATTGGCCACAAAATGACTAACAATGATCCGTTGACATTGCAGCAGCGCAAATGGATGCGAGCGTGGACATACAGAGAAAGCATGGCCAAAAGGTTACCTGTAGACAATGCCAAGTCACGACAGAAATGCGGCATGATCAGTAGAACAAGGGCTGCAGGCGGCTGGCAGGGCTTGGGAAGCTTAACAATGAACCATTCACGTAACAAAGAAAACCGCACCTTCAACGCCTTGCAAGTAAAATTTCATTCGATATCCAGCACATAACCTTTTCATACATAGAACTTTTGGACACCATTTAATCAACTAGTAACACCACAGATGCATCAGACTTTTATAGCAGCGCTATGCTCAGCACTGACGATTGGATTGGATTGGATTGGATTGGATTGGATTGATGGCGTTTTCCGGCCTATCAGCCTTTGTAGGCTATGTAAGGACAGTAAGCACGAACATCACTAGAACAGTTTAGAGTAAACGCAAATCCAGTCACGGTGTCCCTAGTTATTCGCCTCTTACGAATCGCGTAAGACGGTGGGTCAATTCTTACCCCGAGCCCACAGGGGGCCAGCACTGACGAAAATACATTGTGGGGTTTGCTTCAAGCGCATAGGCTGTGCGCTTGCATGCTGGTGTGGAAATGTGAGTACAGAAATGGCATGACCATAGCATTGTTATAGTCTACTATTGCGGGAGTTGTGCAGTGAGACCACACACCAAGATTTCAAACGCGTTTCCAGGCTGCGGTCATTGGCGTCTCTGGAGGCTGATGATACCTGCATGCCAGTGGCAGAACCTACTGACGAATTTAAGTCGGAGTCAAGGACTACTATAACTATAATATATATAGTAGTCCTTGGTCGGAGTAGAACTAAAGCTCGTTCTTACTCTTAGGCAGAATGTTTGCCTGGATGTAATGGTTGCCCTTCGTTAACGAAGAGGACCACGGTATTCGTTCGGTATATACGTGTTGCTGTGGTGATTGTAGTGACTAGCTCGCGAGTTGGACTACAATGAAGAATTATGCTTTTCTTGCAACTTGGCCTACCTACACCTCCACTCGTCGTTCATGTCCATTTGGAGTGATTTTCAAGGTGTCGTCAAGAAAGCTGTCGATGGAGTCGGGTGCATACGTACTGGACGCTATATTCACCCTTCCGTACTCTGTAACCTCTACAGTGACATGCCGTTTCAACTGAATCAGCTGCTGATTCAATTCGATCTCTCCCGGAATTTCAAGACTACTTCATTGTTTTTTAAAGTAGTCACATGCTTAAACCATTAACTTTACTTCAGACGGGGAAGGCATTTTCAAAACTTTGGGAAAGAGGTCAGTAAGCAAACAATTTTGAGTTATGGTCTAATGTAACGCGGGGATGATATTTTGGAGGTGTCTCACCTGGAGGCTGGTGGGTTTCGCGACTGGCAGTGTGTCAGGCGGACCTGGCTTGAGAGCGAGATTTTTGTGTTGAGATTTTGTGATCTGCACGGATTTTTTTAATGGCCGGCGATCCGCACGATGTATATTTTATTGTGTGCGAGGTGAGTAGAGGCTCGCTACGTTGGATTCCCCTGGCTGCAGAGCGGTGTTCGCTCTCAGGTGAAAAATGGTGAGCGGAGATTAAGGAGAACTGTTTTAATGAGGTGTTGATATATTTTGGAGTGTACAGGCAGAGAGCAGAGACGGGCAGAAAGAGGCAGACGAGCAGAAGGACAGAGAGACGGAGGGAGACTGAGAGAGAGAGAGTGTGGAGAAGGTTGGTCACCTAGATTTTTTATTGCGTCGAGGGCTGACCTACGTGTTTTATGTAAGAAGGCTGACCGAAGTTTTACTTGTGATTTTAATTTACCCGTTGGGTTTTGAGTATGTGAAGAGTGGATGTAATTTTATAAGATTGGGTTATTTAGGATGCCGTATTTGAGCCATATACAAATGTAACTTTTTTTTTCTTTTCTACCTCAGTTACGAACATCTTTATTTTGAATATAAAGACTTGAAAGTAACCCGGGACCTGTTTTATTTCGTTTTTGTGGATCCCCGTAACAGAAGGAAACATCCTTACAAGCACGACATACATGTAGATACACATGGTATTGGCTAGAATAGGCTTTACTACAGGATGAACGCAATGACAGAATGATGTATGTGTTGCTTATACAACTGCCGGTTTGTCGTTTTATGACCAACATTGTGTCAGGATGTTTCAAAATTGAGATTGATTGGTCATCGGCGGGGTTCTATTCAGAGTTACGAGAAATGAATGCTGTATAAACGTGAGGAAATGGGTTGAGCCATCTCATTATTTACCACTCAGTAATCAGCGGTTTGCAAAGTTGTCATCGAACACCAAACTTGTCAGGAAAGACGAACGAAACCCAACAAATGCGTCGTGTGAAGACTAGAATAAGTGTTGTATGCATGCGACGTTCTATGTCGTGTTTAGTATACAACGCCTGCTGTTCAATGCCATCTTTTCTGCTACAACCATATTTCAGCTACAACTCCAACAGCATGCAGCTAGGACCCCAACAAGATTCGCGCTAGGACCCCAACAACATTCAGCTAGGACCCCAACAACATTCAGCTAGGACCCCAACAACATTCAGCTACAACTCCAACAACATTCAGCTACAACTCCAACAACATTCAGCTAGGACCCCAACAACATTCAGCTAGAACCCCAACAACATTCAGCTAGGACCCCAACAACATTCAGCTACAACTCCAACAACATTCAGCTAGGACCCCAACAACATTCAGCTACAACTCCAACAACATTCAGCTAGGACCCCAACAACATTCAGCTAGGACCCCAACAACATTCAGCTAGGACCCCAACAACATTCAGCTAGGACCCCAACAACATTCAGCTACAACTCCAACAACATTCAGCTAGGACCGCAACAACATTCAGCTAGGACCCCAACAACATTCAGCTACAACTCCAACAACATTCAGCTACAACTCCAACAACATTCAGCTACAACTCCAACAACATTCAGCTAGGACCCCAACAACATTCAGCTACAACTCCAACAACGTTCAGCTACAACTCCAACAACATTCAGCTAGAACCCCAACAACATTCAGCTAGGACCCCAACAACATTCAGCTAGGACCCCAACAACATTCAGCTAGGACCCCAACAACATTCAGCTACAACTCCAACAACATTCAGCTAGGACCCCAACAAGATTCACGCTAGGACCCCAACAACATTCAGCTAGGACCCCAACAAGATTCAGCTAGGACCCCAACAACATTCAGCTAGGACCCCAACATCATTTAAGCTAGGACCCCAACAACATTCAGCTACAACTCCAACAACATTCAGCTAGGACCCCAACAACATTCAGCTAGGACCCCAACATCATGTTAGCCAATGCCTTAACTGACAACATTCAGTTAGAACCCTAACAACATTCACCTAGTACTCCGACAACATTTCAGCTACAACCCCAACAACATTTAAGCTAGAACTCCGACAGCACTTCAGCTACAACCCCAACAAGATTTAAGCTAGAACGCCAACAACATTTCAGCTGGTACCACAATTTCTTTGTTTTTTTCCAAGAACCCCCATCATATTTGCAGCTGGAACCCTACATTTTATTAAGTGAGAAACCCATGATGTAGATTCGCTCGGGGGTGACCCCAGAGTTTTTGTGATACAGGAGAACATTCTCAGACTGCGAAATTTACGTCATGCTGAGGGAAGAATAACAAGAACCCAAACACACGCTTTCAATATATACGAGTACACACCCGAGCAAGCACATATGTGGGGCACACAAGAAATATCACATCTACATTCGCATACATAAACATGTACACGCAGTGACATACAAGTACACCACACATTTGTGATCAAATTTATTTATCATGCAGCACATGTGCATTCACACACACACACAAACATGCATACGCTCTGACATACCAAAACACTCGCGTATAAACGCACATCGCACATGCACACAACACACACAGGCGCACATGCGCGAGCGCGCACACACACACACACACACACACACACATGGATTGACTTTCGTGACTCCTCGTGATTACATTACATTACATTAGTCCTCTTCGCTCCGGTCGGAGCATAGGGCCTTCACTGCAAGTCTCCACCTCTGTCGGTCTTGGGCTGCCCTCTTTGCCTCTCCCCATGTCATCCGGACTGTCCTCAGCTCTGCCTGTAGGGTTCTTTTCCAGACTCCTCGTGAACCCCCTACCAAATACACGTTTCTACGCCTGACTGCATACGTGCATTCATAACGCATGCACACAGAAATAATTCCTATGGTTTCCACTAATTACTCTGCCATGCCTAGATTGTGGTCTGAAATGGTGAATCGCTGTGATAACGCAAGAGACAATTCTTTTGGTTCCCCTCGTACACAGCACCTTTCGAAGCCCAAACAGAACAGCCTCTACCATGCACTGCTAATTCTATACATCAGAATGCACAGTACAGAGGGAGAGAGCAATGACCTCATTCATGTGCCCAAGTGCTAAAGCAAAAACGCTGGAGAGCGAAACACCTGCATCCAACATTTTTCCGTGGTGAAACCGAAGGCAGGCAGGGTTGGCGTCAGCAACGCCAGCTGTTGTCATTGAGTGCCACCGATCTCTGCTGTCAATAGCCCCATTTCTGACTCACCCCCAGTACTGGACGGTGCGACGCTAACACGTGTGGACATGTCCCTGACATGATACATTGAAAACAGAGGGGAAGAACAGAAACATACATAGAGATTATAGTAGGGGAGATGGT
>JAWQFJ010026258.1:12500-32500 GCA_034096865.1 Theodoxus fluviatilis | reverse complement strand
TATAACTGCAGTTTCCTCAGTAGGACTGTCTATCTCATGTTTGGTTGTGGGCGGAACAAGCGAGGTCAATTATGCAAGGCGATTAGGTGCCGTGGTTCCATCCCTGGTCGGGCTGACTTGACTGCCGTTCTCCATCAACAAGCAAATGCTGGTCCACCTTTCCTGAGTTTCCACCTTCTGGCCTACTTTGACCAACGCGCGGTGACTCCGTCCCCAAACACTTCACAAGCTTATACTGCCATGCGATAAAATTCCTATTACAAGACCGAAGGCGTAGCAAGCAGACTAACCTATAGAGGAATGTATCTTTAAATAAAAACTTGCAAAACATTCGGGGTTCTTTTTCGTCAGCGTACATGGCTCCTCCCCATCCAGGAGGAAAGGGACTCTTCAATTGGGAGCTCACTGCACTGTCATTGGGAGCTCACTGCACTGTCATTGGGAGCTCACTGCACTGTCATTGGGAGCTCACTGCACTGTCATTGGGAGCTCACTGCACCGTCATTGGGAGCTCACTGCACTGTCATTGGGAGCTCACTGCACTGTCATTGGGAGCTCACTGCACTGTCATTGGGAGCTCACTGCACTGTCATTGGGAGCTCACTGCACTGTCATTGGGAGCTCACTGCACTGTCATTGGGAGCTCACTGCACTGTCCATTGGGAGCTCACTGCACTGTCATTGGGAGCTCACTGCACTGTCATTGGGACCTCACTGCACTGTCATTGGGACCTCACTGCACTGTCATTGGGAGCTCACTGCACTGTCATTGGGAGCTCACTGCACTGTCATTGGGAGCTCACTGCACTGTCATTGGGAGCTCACTGCACTGTCATTGGGAGCTCACTGCACTGTCATTGGGAGCTCACTGCACTGTCATTGGGACCTCACTGCACTGTCATTGGGAGCTTACTGCACTGTCATTGGGACCTCACTGCACTGTCATTGGGAGCTCACTGCACTGTCATTGGGAGCTCACTGCACTGTCATTGGGACCTCACTGCACTGTCATTGGGAGCTCACTGCACTGTCATTGGGAGCTCACTGCACTGTCATTGGGACCTCACTGCACTGTCATTGGGAGCTCACTGCACTGTCATTGGGAGCTCACTGCACTGTCATTGGGAGCTCACTGCACTGTCATTGGGAGCTCACTGCACTGTCATTGGGAGCTCACTGCACTGTCATTGGGAGCTCACTGCACTACTGCACTGTCATTGGGAGCTCACTGCACTGTCATTGGGAGCTCACTGCACTACTGCACTGTCATTGGGAGCTCACTGCACTGTCATTCCAACGGCCTTGGCAGAATCGTGGCGCGAGCGATGCGGTGCTATAATCAGATGCGGCTGCCTGATGTCTCTCAGATCAGGTTGCCGCTGTCCTGGCAAGGCTGAAGCCGGAGGATGCGATGTTTGATTCGAGGGTGCAATTGGCATTTCTACGTGACAAAGTGAGGGCTGCTTTCACGACACGAGCGTTAAGTTCTAAAACCAATGTTCTGCTGAAATGAAACTAAGTGCAAAACAGTAAGACACTAGGAGAAACATTGCATATATGTACATACGGATACAATCGCAAACATTTGATATCTGATCAATAGTATACACACACGCGCTTACACACACACAAACACACACGCTTACACACACACACACACACACACACACACACACACACACACACACACACACAGAGAGAGAGAGAAAATACGGGCGCGTACACTTGAATACAAATATACAGATGCGGGGGGGGGGGGGGGGGGGGGGGGGGGAGATGAGCATGGTGGTGGACTGAGCATGCCCACACGTCCTGAAGACAAAGTAAGCATGCATACAAACACACACTGCACTAAAATGCACTGTGTACACGCTATTTGGCACACCTATAATAGCCGTACATTCCTTGCGTATGTGAACATGTGTGTACCCCGCGCCCTCGCTGGTGCTCACATGCATTCAAACGCCCATACACCCCTGCCACAGTTGGACAAGGACAAAGCGTACTCACCTCTTCATGCTACGCGCGCTGTTGCGACGAGTCCGATTGGGTTGTGCGGACAACAGGGAAATATAATTTCCCCTCGCTGTGGCCGCCAGACTTCTGCAATACAGTGGGGGGGAAAGTTGTCGTCAGCGTGATCTCAACAACGATAAATTTACACATGCATCTTTTCCAGCAATAGATTTCATACGTGATTGTTCTCTGTATGTCTACTCTTCTGTAGGGAAGTGTTTTTGCGATGAAAGTAAAAATTTCATCATTTCCGATTGAAGCATACTGCTCGTTTCTAACTTGTGAAAGAACTGCTGTAAGGAACTAGCGTACTAAGCCAAGAGGACAGGCGCATTACTGTGGGTACCACGAGTCGACAGACGTTGAGACTGAAGCAGGAAATCAGGAGGGAAGGGAACTTTGCCGCCGAGTGGTCAGCGCGCTTGACCTGCCGTCGCTTGCGGCTAGTGGGTGCAGGGTTCGAAGCTTCGGGGCTCCCTGAGTTGCATCCTTGAGCAAGATGCTTGACTCGCATTGCTTCTTTCCACCAAGGAATAAAACCGGGTGCCTGTGAGGGCAGTAATGGCACCCTGTAGTGCGAATAAGCCCTCTACGAGGCCATGAGCCAGCATGGGGTTGGCATGCTCCCCAGGGAATGGAGTCGGTGCTGGTACCTGACTGTGTACGTTTTATCTGTCTGCCAATGTGTTTGTCGTCAGGTGCCAATAGTGGATTGATCAAGCGGCCTAGTAATCAGGGAGGAAAGTGTACAGCGGTTTCAGACACATACATGAGTGTTAAGTCGCTATAGAAACCCACACCTTTGCCTTGACATTCTATATCTAGCTACACTTCCAAGGCCTCGCAGGACGACAAAGGAGATTTGCAACAGAAGGTTCATTTTCGGGGGAAGAGACAGGAAAAGAATAGACCGGAAACTAAAGAACGGACGGAGAAAATATTCCGGCAGCTGACGCTCACAAACTGATTTAAGATGGTTTCTGTCAGCTCAGTGCGCCCACTATGAAGAGAGGACTTCCACTGAAGGATATGCGAGAGACATATGTCCTGATCAAGAGACATTCTTATTCTCCTTATGATTACGAATTTATTCATTTTTTAACATGAACAAATAGAACAAACAATAACTGAAGCAATAGTACAGACAATACAGTCACATTCTAACATCGTAACAGGAATGAAAAGTTATCTACATTCGAGAAGGAGCTAACTCGAAGAACTGACGTAGTGGGAAACGCGTACAACTTTCATACACAGGCAGGGAAACAGATTTGTCTGCCACGCAAGCAAAACTGCATGAGAGAAATGGCAAAGGTAGGGAGGAGATAGAGAGAGGGAACAGAGGGTAACGTATGGCGTTCAGGTAACGAAGGTCATCAAGCGTGAATGTGGAAAGGCAACTGAACAAGTCAGTTAAAATGTTCATGTTTCTTGTTTGTATTAGTTAATGACATTACTTATGCGGTTTCAGACTCGCTGATCGTCAAGCAAAGCCCGAGAGTCGATGCTTCGACAGATCCCCTACCTCAACCCTTACAACCGCATTATACAAAATCCCCTCAATTGTTTATGGTTTCATCACTTTGATGGAGTGAACATGCACACTAACATATACGACTTTAACACACCAGTTCCACATTGACAGATCACACAAAATCCATTTTAAAAGGAAGGGGAAAGGTGCATTTGAGAAGGATAAACGCCCAGAAAGCGACTATGGATCGCCTTGCCTAGTAGTGCTAGTACAAGCTTGTAGCATACATACATACAGGTATGCAATTAATTATGCAACCAGTGCAACATGTTTCAGTAGACAACTTGATCTTCGTGAATCTTCATTACAATGCACGGCTTTTGCGGACAAAAGTGCTCTGAATAAAGTTTATCAATGAATAAATGATTTCCTGTAGTCAGCAGAATATGTGACTGTTTGTAAACTAGCGAATGACCATCTGAACATCCAGTTACATAAGATTGTGTGTAACGCCTTTGCTTCGACACACTGAAATGATGCCTTGCTCCACTTCTAACGAGAACAGCTCTTCTTCGATGCTACAACCTCCTCCTAATATATGAGAGATATAACACATGCCAAACACTGTTGTACTTTTGCAAGGCGAGGTATTGCACAGTCGATGACACAGGGCGGGTTTGATCTTCTCCTGGTACCGCGTGTAAAAAAAAAGAGCAGTGTTCTGGAAACAGACAGTTGTACATGCACTTTGTTCACCGACCGATTTTCATGCAGTTCGTTGTCATGTACAGCCTGGCGTACATGGGATAGCCCAACCAAGAATTCACTTAATATCCCCCTTCAAGGCCTCACAGTACGACTTTCACGCTCTGGTTTTGAGAAGGTGTTGTTGTCAAGAAGCGAAACCAAGACTTTTGGGACCCCGTATCGAGGCGTTACCTTCACTGTGAGGTATTACCACACAGGGATGGGAAAATTTCGGATGAAGAACTAAATATATCTGTCGTTCTCGATGAAGATTTGCTTGTTACAGCTACAGAGAATATTCTGTTAATTTGTGTAAAAAAGAAAAACTACGTGCTGATTATGAGATGCAGGAGTCGCTGATTTTTCTTGTCGAGCTAAAGCATGAGGCACCCACCCCCTAGCGAGGCACTGGCGCTAGGCTGGAACACTCCAGTATTCCTCGCTGTCAGACGGCCCTGTACTCGGAGCTGGGCGATTCCTAGAGTAGCGTCCACAAGCGAAGGGCATTCATTTCTCCACCACTTATGTGTGAAGGCGGTGGAAAATCAGGAAGGACTGTTGTGACGCACTCATGTGCAGCCTTGTTGCATGTTTTCCTGCAATTGAGACGACGTTCAGATGCAGCTGGAATGGGCGTGGAACTGAGAGGGCGAAATGTGCGTCTTGAGCAGTATCACCTGCGTGAAAAGTCGCAATATGGAAGCAAGGGACTTCATCTTTACTTTTCGTAAATTAGCTTTCTGCCAACATTCATTGATAATGATCATAGTTTCTCGCGTACTTGTTGAAATGTATACCCATAATGCGGAGATACTTCAAACTAACCGGCATTTTTGTCTAAAACTGTGCGCTAATGTTATTTTGTGATGTTTGATCACAATCTCGCCTTTGGCATGGCACTTTCTCCTCATCCAGAAAGGTTGTGGATTTAGAGCAGGGCAAGTATCCAGGACGGCGAGTTATTTTAACCCCGATTTATCTCTAAACTCAGACGATTCCAACTGTCTGTTCCGCTCTCCCTTGGCTGGAAACCAGTATATAATATAGCAAAGCGCAACCTAGGATCCTCTGACGAGCGTACCTTATCTAACCGATCACGATAACCCGGGGTTAGGGGATAAATCGAGTGTTTAAAAGATAAATCGCCGTTCTGGATACGGGCCCAGGCAGAAAAGGAAACGTAGTGTTGAATGAGTCACACCTGAGGTATCTGAACTCCAAAGTTAACACCTACATGTTTTACTCAGCACGACTGGCGGTGAAGATTCTTATCTTGTTTTAGTATCATCTCCATGGTCGGGCGTAGTTGTTGCTTGAAGCGCATTGCCCCGTATTATCGGGTCTTTTTTTTTAGCAGACCAGCAGGCCCCTACAGGGCTGAAACACATCAAGACGGGTTTTTCCCCCTACGAAGTAGACGTCTCGCCATCTGGAAGTTTCTCGATGTCCAAGGTCGGGCCGAGTTGTAGTTCGAAGTGTAATGTCCCCATACCATCTTGTATGTTAAACATTTGCTGACCATGTACACGAGTTTGAATGTTCTCGACTGTCCACTTCGTGGAACAATGTCTTGACCACAGTATTCAGAAACTCGTGCCTGACTTCTGGAAGGTTACAGCAAGTTTTGCTGGTCGTTGCATGGACCATATCAGAGGCCCCTCTTTCATCATATCAATGTATGTCCCGCCCACAAAGAAGCGAGATATTCTATCAAATGATTGCCATGATTCGGCTTCTATTTAGCGCACTCAAAACTCACACGATATTTATAAAGAGCAACATGCTGTTGTAAGGATTCTTGCTCCCTGATTACATGTTACTTTAGGTGCGGGACATTCCTCTACTGTGTCCAACAAGTTTTTAATGAGCGTGGAAGATAACAACGAGAAAGCAAGTAAGCTACCTCGACTAGCATTGAATGATTTAAAGAAAGCGTTAAAGGGTGTGTGTGTGTGTGTGTGTGTGTGCGCGCGCGCGTGCGTGCGTGCGTGTGTGTGTATGTGTGTGAATGTGTGTGTGTGTGAGAGAGAGAGAGAGAGAGAGAGAGAGAGAGAGAGAGAGAGAGAGAGAGAGACTTTGTCAAACCTGAACACTCATGTTCCCTACAATATGAACAAGTAGGGCAAAGCCCATACGACTCACATGCTTACCTTGACCTTTATATGACCTTGACCTTCAGGTGACCTTCAAGGTCAAGGTCAAACAACTAAACCTACCAATGACATCGTACACAAAGAAATGCTTTACACATTTTTCCTACCAAAATACATGTGACCTTGACCCAAGGTCAAGGTCATCCAAGGTCATGCAACACAAAGCTGTTAATTCAAGACATAGGAAGCACAATGGTGCTTATTGGCACTTTCTACCATGAGATATAGTCACTTTTAGTGGTTCACTACCCCATTTTGGTCACATTTCATAAGGGTCAAAGTGACCTTGACCTTGATGATATGTGACCAAATGTGTCTCATGATGAAAGTATAACATGTGCCCCACATAATTATTAAGTTTGAAACAGTTATCTTCCATAGTTCAGGGTCAAGGTCACTTCAAAATATGTATACAATCCAACTTTGAAGAGCTCCTGTGACCTTGACCTCGAAGCAAGGTCAACCAAACTGGTATCAAAAGATAGGGCTTGCTTTGACCTATATACCACTTGTGGCTAAGGTCGCCATTCTCAATAACGTGGGAGAAAATTTGGAAAATGTGAAAAATGACTGTTTTTGAGACCACATTTATGGCTCCTGTGACCTTGACCTTGAAGCAAGGTCAAGTCACTATGTATGTTTTTTAAGGCCTTGTCATCATACACCATCATGCCACATTTGGTGTTGATAGACTTAATAGTCTCCGAGAAAAATCCAACGTTTAAGTTTTTTACGCCCGGACGGACGCCCGGACGGACGGACGGACGCCCGGACGGACGGACGGACGGACGGACGGACGGACGACACGGCTCAGTACATAGTCTCACTTTTGCTTCGCAACGTGAGTCAAAAATTGATAAATTAGTTACTATAATTTTCTTAGCTAAGAAACGCGTCTAAAAAAAATACGGGAAATGAAATCGTGTTTAATTACTGAACAGCGGTCGTCCACACGGTAAAGAGACTAAAGGGGCTAACTGTAAAACTAAATATGAGCATAGGCGAATACTATAGTATACATACAGGGGCTCAGCCAATGCAAATAGGAAATGCAGCATTTTAATTCCTTTATAAGGCTATCAATCCTTTCACACACACACACACACACACACACACACACACACACACACACACACATACATACATACACACACACAAACAAACACACACACACACGGACCGATTTCCCCCCCCCCCTTTTTTTTTACATTCAGTTTGTTCGATATCCCGTATCTTGATTCAGTTGCAGAATCCTGAAGTGATGCGGTGAAGCATTACACATCATCCTACCTGGGGGAAAAGATAAAATGCTGAAGCATGCAAAACAGGACTAAGGGAGGCGTGAGAACTACGCTAAAGGCCACCTCACACGTGGCAAGTTTTGTTGAAAGGACGCACAATTTCTTTGTGTCCGGTAACACAACAAAACGGGAACCTGGGGGGACATTTAAAAGAAATACAGACGACGGCATCGCCAGGAAATAAACCCGAGTCAACCGCGTGGAAGTCGGCACCAATTCCCTCCAGTCCAAGTGTATTACGCTAAACTGAGTGTGTTGATAAATATCTTTCCAACTTTCTCCATAACATCGTGCTTATTGTAATAGTGTGGTATTTCTTTCTATTTATAACGCCTCAACCAACCAGTTCCCCACAAAGAAAACGAGAGGAATACTCTATGGTGTGAAATCACATCCTAGATCCGTTATTAACTCTGCTCTCCGCCCAGTCATTCAACACGGAGTAGGTGCTGGGCTTTCTTCCAACTCGAGCCAGCTACACTCCTAGTGACAGCAACAGGTTTTCGCAATAAACGGCAAACGTTTGAGAGATACAGTGATGAAGAACTGATCAAGATATCCATATGCAGGCGTCAGGACATCTTACAACTGACAGATGAAGCAGCAGACGCCACACAAAAATTAAATCGAGCTTGGTGAGTCCGCCATTTGGGCATTGCTGGACATAATATCCATCCCCACATCACAAGCAGGAGCCCAATAGATTGACCATTTCAGAGAGTGTCCCATGGACACGAAAAAAATTATACGTGTTTCAACTGGGCGGACACTCGACAGAACATCGCTTTTGAGACTTGCGTGCGCGACATTCCCTACGGAAAAAGCATAGTAGCCAAAACATTGCCACGTTTGAGCACGCCCGAAACATCTTTTGCCACTTGAAAGCGCGACATTTCCTATGGAAACAACATAGTTGCCAGAAATGTGTCCACTTGTGGGGGAGGCCTTAGCTATCTCCAGCCTTATTGACTAAGTTTGGCCACAGCAAGATAATGAGGGGGGAGGGGGAGGGGGGGGGGGGGGGGCTGAAAGATATTTGCGGTTTACACGACGCACACTCATTGTGCAAGTTACAGCTACAGATATTGCAAACATCCAAACACCGAACTGTATAGCACTGCGCGACGGATCCAGCATTGCCATCACCATTTTCAACGACTTTATCATCGCCGTCTCTTAGTTGTCAGGTATGGTTGGTTACCTCTTGGTAAATATCTGCGGCAACTTCGATGGAAGTAAATCCACGGTAGCGTTCATACCGACTTGCATTTCCCAGTTCTATCGACTCGACTGAATTCTCTTGAAATCTGTGAAGAAACACTTTTAGCTTGTTAGGAGTTAACATAGCTTTTCTTTCATGGGTCCTTATTTCCCTGTGAAAGCTAAACAAACATTTTGTTCAATGATGCAGCACCCCAAGCACGTTAATTTCGACAGCAAACTAGTTTTACTGTTGAAGTGCTTCAAACCCAAGCCTCATCTGAATATGCCAAGCATTCATACCGAAAACGTACATTGACATCCTTAAGTCAGGTAGACTGATGACATCGATCTAAGAAAATAGACAAGTTTGCATTTGAGACAATTGATCTACTTCGCCATTTTCAAGAATGCCACCATACGGTCGTTTTCGCTGCGAGTTGAGCCATCTTTGATGGTCTGCTTCGCTAATTTTGAGAAGCTTTCCATGTATACACGTATATCAAACAACACCACGCATCATCGCTGACTGGTATGGCCTTTCACTTTGTGCACCAGCGATAGAAATGGCATTGATGGTTATCTACTGCGTCAGCTATTTCAACCTTTGGTTGAGATGTCTGACAGCAAGCTGGCGCTAATCAATGATGACAAGAGGTAACAAGTGACAAAGCACGCCTTATCGCCGCTCCTGATGTACTTTGCTTTGCTATTGGGTTGCACAATTCATCTGTATTTCTCCGCGACTGCGATATACTACACTCTCTTGCCCTAAGGTACGGATCTCGTCTGCACTGGTTTCACCCAGTTCGTGTCTAAACGGAATAGTACTCCTCCAATGTCGTTTGACAAGAGGTCAGCACTAAACTGGATCAAACAAAGTCGCTCGCAAGTTGCCCTGTAACTAATTCCTCAATTGTCATCAATACGCCGTTCTGAGGCCCTGTTTCGTTTGTGTGATATTGACTACACATTCTTTCGACTATCAAAAGGAGCGCTGTATATGTATGGTGAAATCAACAGTGATGCATACTGTTGTCGATTTCAGTGATGTCCCGTAGTATGGAAAAGAGATACAGGTACGTATTCGAAAATGCTATTGTCTACAACCCCAGGCAGCGATGATGTTGACCCTACCCCAGTGGCTGAACCGAGAGTAAGCAGTCTGCACACCCGTCGACACATTCATGTCAGCCCCTGAACCTTCATGAGAAATGAAGACGGCTTTACAAATGAAATACGTTTTTAGACAACTGTACCAACAGTATACCACTAGGCCACGATACAAGTGATGCAGTAAAGCAGTAACGTATGGAGTGAGAAACAGAGGGGTTGTACATGAACATCAGAGTTATTTGACGTGTCTCAGAAAACGCCAAGTCATCCTACCATATCAACACAACACAATACTACAAGTACACTGAAATATGAGCTGATCGCTCTGCACTGACGATGGCATTGTCTCTGCCGACCACCGTATGCTCGTACTACATCTGGAAATCGTAGAGTAATGCGGTAAGTACACGTTCCATGTGTTCCCTGCGTGACCCAGCTGGAAGCCCGACCCCCGTAACTGGGACACTCCGCGTGCCTTGAAGAGAAGCTGTGCTGGGCACTGCCCTGGCTATAGCTGTGCATACGTCACCCCTCTGGGAGACATCTGCTCTCTCTTCCTCAGTGGCTGCAAATAAGGACTCTACATATTTTCATATGACATAGGGAGAGACAAGACGATGAATTATCTCTTATTTTATCACTGAACCGATCACTCAGTAAACGGATAAATCACTTTGTTGGAGCTAACTGTCCTCTTCCCAAACTCCTCCTCCTCCTCCTCCTCCTCCTCCTCCTCCTCCTCCTCCTCCTCCTCCTCCTCCTCCTCCTCCTCCTCCTCCTCCTCCTCCTCCTCCTCCTCCTCCACCATTGGTTATAACCACTAACCTCCTCCATCCCCCCGATATTTCTTTACCTAGGGCACCAAGCAACCACCTGATCAACTTCCCCTCTAATTTTGTGTACAGTTAAAATAGGGTACTCATGTGCTGAAAGCTCATTTCCTGACCTTGCTTGCACATATATATCCATCATTACCTGAGGCAAGCATATCCTTGTGGGGGTTTCATGACAGTTAACTCCGAATGAGCAGTGCAGTGA
Organism: Theodoxus fluviatilis; assembly: GCA_034096865.1. Classification (NCBI taxonomy): domain Eukaryota; kingdom Metazoa; phylum Mollusca; class Gastropoda; order Cycloneritida; family Neritidae; genus Theodoxus; species Theodoxus fluviatilis. The sequence continues at coordinate 21,455 of JAWQFJ010026258.1, read as the reverse complement.
TGGTGCTGCCAACACGCACTGAAGGTGTGTTCTGATTGGGCAAAGTACCCGAAGTCGAAGTGGACTTGGCATACTCGTGTTCAGGGACTTGCATAGAAAATGGCCGCCATTGACGCTGAATGTAACCAACAATTCCGGACTCTGTACCCGAGTTTCAAATCTCGGCATTTCTCGCGAGAACGGACATTCATAAACGTCGTTTAGCTGAAGATTACACCCGAATCACGCGGACCGTTAAGGTGCATGGAGTACAGTATCGCCGAGCAAGAAGTTTGTCACAAAACGCAGATACATTAACGCGGCCGGATCTTAGCATAACTCCCCGGGCGGTCGAGTCACGTGACTGTAAGGCCGAGATTTCAAAACTCGGGTACAGTGTCCGGAAATGTTGGTTACAACGGCCATTTCAGCGCCATTGACTGCAGTGATACGCATACGTCACTGCCGGAACCAAGCTAAAGTTGCCTGCCCGAACGACTGAGCTACATGATAACCCATGTAGTATCATGTAGCTCAGAGGGCCGAACTGGGCCAAGCTCCGTCGACCTACGTTTTAATCATTCAGCGTGGCTGAGACTAGTGAATATAGTCTCAGCAACAGGTTGGTCACGTGATAGCCTTAATTCTTCCATAACTTGCATACCACCGTTCTGAACACAAAGTCTCAGCCACGCTAATGGCATATCACATCGTCAGTGTATTCCTCCGCTTGTTGTGATACACTCGATATTGGCAGCCATGTTTTTCGTCAATTCATTTTCTAAACATCGATTTCCCATAAATGTAAAACTTGTATGCGGTAAAATTCGAATCACAAGAGTGTAATATTGTGAACTCTACTAAGTATAAGGACTTTGAATACAACAGCAATAGTTATACTTCATTTAGCAAGTAAGGCAACCTATCCCGTCTGCATAATCTTTTCGACCGATACACACAGAAAGTGAGAAACCCGCTGAGTGCTATTGCTGATGAGGAATCATTAATTTAATGTATGCTTAGAAGGATTAAACTAAGAAAAACTGCTTCTGAGCTATCCGATAATATCGAACTCCGGAATCGGACGGATTCCTACAGAAGAGACTTCCACTAGACACAACACAACACAACACAGACACAGACGGAATGTAGGTTAAATCGCTTACTGACTCCATCAGTCGATACAGGAATGATCGAAGTAGAGCTCGTCAAACAGTGTGAAGGCAGTTAGACCACAGGTTCCGGCCAGAAAGCATTTACTTGCGAGAGTATAACCATAGATTCACGAAACCAGCCCGGAGCCATAGGAATTCTTTTCGCTGCGTTTATAGTAGGTCGAAAGATTGCGTGAATTACTATTCACAATCGCACGTGCTCAAGGCAGTTTGCAACCTTTTGACGACGTTCGCGCTAAAAGTAGTTCTCAAATGATTTCCTGAAAATCTCATAGATTAGTTTTATTAGAACACCACATTTGTGTTTATCTATCGGGATAAATAATTGGAGAGAAATAGAATCGTCTCTTTTTACTCTCAATGGTCTTTTGATCATGTTGAATTTTGATTGGTAAAATCATTGGAATGTGGAGCCAAAGTCACGTGACCAACCTGTGTCAGAGATACTATGATCTCTGTGTTCAGAATGCGTTTTAATATAATGCAACAGTTTAAGTGAAATATTGATGTAGTCTACAAAGTGAAATATTGATGTAGTCTACAAAGTGAAATATTGATGTAGTCTACAAAGTGAAACATTGATGTAGTCTACAAAGTGAAATATTGATGTAGTCTACAAAGTGAAATATTGGTGTAGTCTACAAAGTGAAATATTGATGTAGTCTACAAAGTGAAACATTGATGTAGTCTACAAAGTGAAATATTGGTGTAGTCTACAAAGTGAAATATTGGTGTAGTCTACAAAGTGAAATATTGATGTAGTCTACAAAGTGAAATATTGATGTAGTCTACAAAGTGAAATATTGATGTAGTCTACAAAGTGAAATATTGGTGTAGTCTACAAAGTGAAATATTGATGTAGTCTACAAAGTGAAATATTGATGTAGTCTACAAACAGCTCTGACTGAGAAATCAATACTGTTCTTGGGTTAGGGTTTCTTTGCATGTGTGTCAGTATTTCTAAAAATGAGCGTTTTGCATGCAAATCGGAAACAAAAACAACGGCGGACAATATTTGTTTACTTGTGTTACAGAAACCCAACGAGCCTCCAGGCGCGAAAGAGTTCTTTCTGGCAGTCAACCAGGACACAGCGTCGGCCTACTTTGTGGAAGCATACATCGGACTCTGAAGAACACGATCAGTGAAGTCTGCTTTGAACTTGGGACACTTGGCAAACCCCCAAAGTCACTTACACGAAGTCTGCTTTGAACTTCGCACACTTGGCAAACCCCCAAAGTCACTTACACGAAGTCTGCTTTGAACTTCGCACACTTGGCAAACCCCCAAAGTCACTTACGCTAAGTCTGCTTTGAACTTGGGACACTTGGCAAACCCCCAAAGTCACTTATGCAAAGTCTGCTTTGAACTTGGGACACTTGGCAAACCCCCAAAATCACTTACACAAAGTCTGCCTGTCGAACTTGGGACACTTGGCAAACCCCCAAAATCACTTACACAAAGTCTGCCTGTCGAACTTGGGACACTTGGCAAACCCCCAAAGTCACTTACGCAAAGTTTGCTTTGAACTTGGGACACTTGGCAAACCCCCAAAGTCACTTACGCTAAGTCTGCGTCGAACTTGGGACACTTGGCAAACCCCCAAAATCACTTACACAAAGTCTGCCTTTCGAACTTGGGACACTTGGCAAACCCCCAAAATCACTTACACAAAGTCTGCCTGTCGAACTTGGGACACTTGGCAAACCCCCAAAATCACTTACACAAAGTCTGCTTCGAACTTGGGACACTTGGCAAACCCCCAAAATCACTTACGCGAAGTCGAAACTTCGGTGAAGCAGGCCGATGCATCACCCAATCGGAATACACTTCTATGCAAATGCGCAAACACTCATACATTTACACACACACACACACACACACACACACACACACACACATATACACGTATGCACGCACACACACACACATATACACGCGCGCACGCATGCATACAGACACACACACACATACACGTATGCACGCACGCACACATATACACATACACGCACGCATGCATACAGACACACACTCACACACACACGCACGCACGCACGGACGCTCGCACGCACGCATGCACACACACACACTCAAGCCCTTTTCCGCAAACAGTTCGTGGTGCTATAATTCAGCACAGAGTCCACACAATGCTTCCTCTCCCAGCACTCATCGTACCGCCCGACTCAGGCATTTGACACGCGTGTTTGCACAGCTTTCAAGCAATGACAGACGCTTGCCCAGACCTGCAGACGATCGGATGATGCTGTACATGGCACAGATACTGACTGGCCTGTCATCCAATCTTGACTTGTCTACTCCTCACTCCACCATATATATATATATATATATATATATATATATATATATGGCGACTTATCGCACATGTCCGGTGTCGCAGGATATTTCGGAACGGGACGAATGGGAACCATTCCGATTTATCCTGGCCCTGGTGGCAGGATTTTTCGGAACCATTCCGATTAATCCTGACTCTAGTGGCAGGATATTTAGGAACCATCAGGATATTTCGGAACCGTCTAGAAGGTCATTAGCCGACATACCTTTGTGACTTTACGACTTTTTCTAAACAGATTTTGATGAGTTTCTCACACTTTGATAAGGTAGTGCAATAAATCTCTTCTCACCTACCTGTTTATCTCTTTGTTTATGATGCATTCACGCACAGAAGGCCCACATGGCTTCACTAATATTCTGTCTGCATCATTCCGTGTCAAAATTCACTGAGTTACAACTCACTGTACTCCAGCGCGTGAGTTTTGAATTACAAATAAAAAGTGTACAAAGTATAAACTCTGATTTGAAACCTTCTAGAAACTCAGAAAATCATACGAAAGCATCTAGAAGATGGTTCCGAAATATCCTGGTGGTTCCGAAATATCCTGCCGTCAGGTGCGGGATAAATGGGAATGGTTCCGAAATATCCTAGGATTTTTGGGAACCGGTTCCGATTTATCCTGGTTCCGAAATATTCTACGACACCGGGTCTGAGACCACTTCACACTTTACCCCCAGATCAGAGAGCCACATGACCAGTACTTCACCTGACAACAAACACAGTGACAGACAGATAAGGCGCGCACAGTCAGACACCAGTACCAACTCCACTCCCTGCAGAGTATTCCAACCCGACGCTGGCTCATGGCTGCATGCAAGGGCTAATCGCACTACAAGATACAGTCGCTGCCCTCACAGATACCCGGTTTTACTCCTGGGTGGGGAGAAGGAAATGCAAGTTAAGAACCTTGCTCAAGGATGCAAATCTGCAACCGCACAGCTTTGAATGGCGCATCCACTAGCCACAAGCGACTGCAGGTCAAGCGCCTTCACCACTCCGCTTGGCTTCGATAGTTGAAAGCGTAGGAGATAATTATTCAGTCGTCCAACACCCATACTTTGTAGAGATTAGAAACCTTTGCTGTCGTCTGGATACTCCGTGAGTGAGATTTGCTCTCAAGTCATGGTTGTGCCAGTTTCCATTGCATGACAGACACGTTTCCTATCTCTAAAGCCACTAGTACCACCGCCTGTTTATCTTTATGATAAATCATATGAATGCAAATGTGTATGATGTGTGTGTGTGTGTGTGAGTTTGTGAGTGAGTTTGAGTGAGTGAATGCGTGTGTGTATGTGTGTAAGTGTGTGAGATTGAGTGTGTGAGTGTGAGTGAGTTTGTGTGAGTGAGTTTGTGTGCGCGTGTGTGTGTAAGTGCGTGTGCGCTTCAATGAGCATTCCTGAACTGCTTAGAAAGATCCCCAAACTCTCTCATTTTAAGAAGGGACTTAAAACATATATTTCTAATGGCTGACTCTTTTTTCTGTGTGCGCATTGAGCATGCCCGCAGGCCTGAAGTTTAGCGCGTTACAAAAACCCACACATACATGTATACATACAAAAGATGTATGGGATAACGTCCGTACCGGTGCGAGCACACAGGCAAGACTCAGAGGCGACCATTTTTCATTGCAAAGAATGACTCAATGGGATTAAATGATATTGCATCACACGAGTAGCGTTACAACCACAATACCTTCCACTACACAGATCTATATAACTGCATTGCTTGCGCGGCGTCCAACTCCAAGTTCAGTGCGCAACACTGCGAGCCATGCACATCACAATGCATTCCCTCCCACTCATCCCCACTCCTTGCCCTGTCTCCTTTATACCCCCCTTCCCCCTTCCCTCCCCTGCCTCCTCTATTACCACCCCCTCCCCCTTACGTGCCTAACAAATGAAACACCACAGCACAAACAGTCCACTTTCGTTCTTACCCTTTGGTGATGATCTTGACTCCCTCAACGCGACCAGGCTTGCTTGAGGAGATGAGAAGATTGCGAAGGTCTGTACAGGAATTGCCCTCAATGCCAGACCTAAGCAGAATGACGGTGGTGGAGGGGAACGAGGTGGAGGGTGACGTGGGGGTGGGAGAAGAGGTGGATGTCTGGGAGGAGGGGGACGGAGAGGTGGGGGTGAGGGGTGAGGTCGACAGTGAGGCTTCTTGCGAAGCATCCGACCTCTCGGACCAGGTGATGTCGTTGGGGTCTGGGCTGGACTTGGTGTCCGAGTCGCCATCGCTACCCATGGTGGCATCAGTCACCTCCTCGCTCTGCGTCTCCGCGTCTCTAGCACCGTAGGGAGCCAGCATGGCCAGACGGTCATCAGGCACGAGCATGGCGGACAGCACTCGGGTACTCCCTGGGCTCTCGGGCTGCAGCTTTGACCGCTGGCCCGTCTGCAAACGTTTTCCGAAGCCTGGGCACAGTGACCACTGAGAGTCCATTCCCCGTTGAAGGAGACGAACGTTTGAACTTGATCCAACACAGGCCAGGAAGTCCGGCCTGTTCCTGACCAATCACAGTGTGGAACAAATCAGTGAGGTCACGATGACCAGTAGCAGTTTTGATTTTCGGATTTTCGGATTTCCCGTTGGGCTGCACCTAGGCTCACAACTAGGCTGCGATAGCTCAACCGTGGCCGGCCACTCGCCCCAAGAGAGTGAGCAGGGGAAGGTCGCAAGGGGGTTAATTGCAAGCGAGGCCTGCAGTTTCCAGCCTGACTGCCAGGGATGATGTGACGGATGGAGACAAACCCCTTGTAGTCCGCAGTCGCAAGTGGGCGTTGGAGAGTGGGAGATGGCAGACTGAAAGGTTCAGAAAGCTGTTCAGAAACGAAACTACGGTTGAGGACAGGAATCACTGGAGTCAGATGAAGTACAAATACAGCGAGCTGTGGTAGTGTCAACAAGATTCACAATGGAGCGGAAACTTCAGCTCTTCTCTCTACATCCAGGATCATCGGTTGTTACCGTGAATCAAATCCGGCTTTTCACTCAGCACTGCCGAAACCGGAGAGTATCTTGTGATGATATATTACATGTGGCTCCTCGAGTGACTGGGAGCAGTTCCCTGCCTGTGTGCACTCTCTCGGTGGTGACTAAAATTTCCACAAACTCCTCTACATATTTCTGAAAAATGAACTCCAAAGTGAATGAAAAGCGTTTGCTTCAGTAAACATCACAGTGACAGCTTAGACGATTTGTCACAATCTTCTTCTGAATGATCTCCTCCGATGACGACATACAGATCGCTGACTCAAATTTAGAAACGAACACTTCGCCGAGATGACCTGGCGAAAATACCTTGACAAAGAGCTCGGCAACGGCTGGACAAAACTGTGACGCTGTTTAAGCACGTTTGTTTGTGATCCACATTTGTCTTCAAAAGCTTGTCCGAGTTTAGCTCCGCCCGACACGTAGGTGTCCCTTGGTCGGTGTGAACCACGGTGGTGTGCTGGAATGGAAGTCAGGCATCTGTGCGTGAGCAAGGACTGAATATGCAGAGCTCCTACTGTAAAGACTGTTACCACAGCAGCGTAGATCCAGGAGTCTAAATTAGCAGTCACGCACCTACGTACGAAACTCGATAGGTCTGTTCGTTTATCACATATGCACAACCGTTTATCTAAGATGTCCACACGACTTATTATTGTCTGATACTTTACAGTTTCCCACAAAGCAATTTCACAGCTGCATCAAACTATCGAGTGGACGACTTCACTACAGGTATTCACTTGGTGGATGAACTCCACGAATTTCATGCACGCATAGACACTCATCCAGAACGGTCAGTGGACCTGGCTGTGCTGACTGCTTGCGGGTCAGAGCTGGCGACCAGTGATAATGACAGTTCACAAGGCTCGAGAAAGAGGCCAACAAGTGGGGCGGCCTACTCCTGTCGATAGTGATGGCAGCACGTCTTGGTGTTGTCTGGCTTGGCTGCCCTGCCTGTCGCCCTCCCAGCACACTGTGAATTGCTCCACTGATCCGCTGCAGCAGCAGGGCAGTTCCTGTCTCGATCTTGTCGCCTCCCACTCCTCAGGTCTTCAGCTCTCTGCCTCAGCCTGACAGCTGCGCAATGGAAGGCACACACGCCCACCGTACATGCGCTCCCGGCTACTTTGCGATCGGTCGGGTGCTGAGTGAGCGAACGCTTGGTGCAGATAAGCGCTGCGCTATCTCTTGCATGTTCACGTACAACGTTCTCCTATTGTCGTGTGTGAAGATAAAAACCGCGCTCTGTTGGGGGATGCGCTCCACTGGGACTAAGCATCCGTCTCTGTCTCTGTGTGTCCACGTCCAGACGTCTTGACAGCACACGCAGGACGCCTGCCACTGCAATTAGACATGCTCACAATGACTTCAAGTGGACAGTATGAGGTCCATAGATAGACAATAGCAACACTTGAAGTAAGTGTGTGTCTGTCTATGTGTGTGTGTGTGTGTGAGTGTGCGCGCGCACATTTTTGTGCGGGAATGTGCGTGCCGCCCCCACTCCCATCCCATCCCACCCCATCTCTCTCTCTCTCTCTCTCACACACACACACACACACACACTCTCTCTCTCTCTCTCTCTCTCTCACACACACACACACACACACACACACACACACAGACTGACCCATCGATTGACCGACTGACAAAATAGACAGGCAGGCAGGCAGATGGACACACTAACGTACTGACATGATAATATTGCCATAGAAAGGGTTACAGAGAAAGGGTCAGAGAGAGAGAGAGAGAGAGAGAGAGAGAGAGAGAGAGAGAGAGAGAGAGAGAGAGAGAGAGTGTGAGAGAGAGTGAGTGAGAGAGAGAGTGAGAGAGACAGAGAAAGGGTCAGAGAGAGAGATAGATAGAGAGAGAGAGAGAGAGAGACAGAAAGGGTCAGAGAGAGAGAGAGAGAGAGAGAGAGAGAGTGAGAGAGTGAGAGAGAGACAGAGAAAGGGTCAGAGAGAGAGAGAGAGAGAGAGAGAGAGAGAGGGGGGGGGGGGGGGGGGGAGACAGCAGCTTACCGAAGCTACCGCTGTTCTTTGTGAATGAGCAACTGCGCCGTCTCCTCTGGTTATTTCAGATGCTGACCACGGGGAGGATAAGCAACTTGCAGTCCAACAAAGGAATAAAGTCTCTTGTCCATGCATGAAAACCGTGAGCACAAGGTTGAGGTAGATGGGGGAGGAGTGGGGGGGGGGGGGGGGGGGGGAGGGTGTTTAAGGCAGGAGTCGGGGGAAGGGGGAGGGGGGGGGGGGGGGGGGGGGAAGGTAAGGGAGTGAAAACATAAGGAAACGGGAGGCGAGGGGGCAGGGGTAAAAGGGGGTGATTTGATCTACGGTCAATAACTTACTGGTCTGGAATCACTTAGGCCTACGGTGTGATTGTGCAGAAGTCCGGCTGAGGCTCGCCCAGGGGCGGGTTTCAAAATGCGAAGATCTCGGTAGATCTACGCAGATCTC
>JAWQFJ010026258.1:0-10000 GCA_034096865.1 Theodoxus fluviatilis | reverse complement strand
CTAAAGCCTGTCTTGGTGCAGGAACGTCAAGCTACCGGAGGGGGGTTGTATAGCGCCATAGGTCTCAACACACAGTGTAGCCAGGAGTTTTATACTTGAATTTGTGCACCTCTTTCCACTGATAGTGCACATGCTCATTCAGATCTGCACTTGAAGCTTTTGAACCACACTACAACTATCTTCAAAGCGGTCTAATTTCTGCAAACCTGCGAAGGGAATGTACCATCACGCGTGCGCCGGTCTGATTACGACCTTAAATGCCACTGTAAATCATAACACTTTAGGAAAATGGGACGTACTGGGCAACGATACGAAGGGTAAAATGTGACACCAAAAACATAAACAGGGCGATATTGATCTTTTCCATTAAACAAGGGAGGGAGGGAGAAGCACTGTCTGAATGCAGTAGCCATGACAGCAAACTAGCTGCTTGGTGATCAGTTTGCACAACGCTATTATGCGGTTCATTAGCAAGAAAAACACTACTGAATAAATACTGACTACCATTAGTGTGTCTGGTAGTGTTCATATCACAGCCCCCAGTCCCACCCCCTACTCCCACCCCTTACTCCCACCTCCTACTCCCACCCACTACTCCCACCCACTACTCCCACCCCCTACTCCCACCCACTACTCCCACCCACTACTCCCAACCCCTATTCCCACTCCATACTCCCACCCCATACTCCCACCGCTATTTTTGTCTCGGACCCTCTCATGTCATACGCCTCACTTCCTCCACCTCCCAACCCCATCATCACCCACCTCCATTTTCATATCATTTCTCTTTCCTCTATTCCTCCCGTACTTCTTTTGCCTTAAATATTCGACATCCTGATCAAACCTGACCAAACAGGAAGAACGAAAATGTCACCAGCAACTCTCAGGTTAGAATGATGGCAAAATTCGAGGACTACAGTCCATTCTGGTGTACACCTGAGGAGAACAAGAATGGGACTAGTCTGCAGACAGAAAGACAGGTCTGCATGTCAGTCCGACTCAGGAAAAGCAGATCGGTAGCAGCAGAATTTGATCGATGAGATCCGGTCTCTATGCAGGCGGGTTGCTCTGTGATGTGAGCCAAAATAACGAGAGTCGGATTAAGCACTGCTGGCATTCGGTGAGAAACATGATCAGAGAAAGCAGGCGAATAGACAAGTTACTCTCTACCATGCAGCTCTACCGAAGCAATAGGAAAATAATATTAGGGGTTAGAAGAGACACGTTAAAAATGTTTCCGCATTTCCATTGAGAACGTCTCACTGTGCACATTTTCCTTCCTTCTAAGTTCTAGTTTTCTAGACATGTAATACAGAAATAGAATGTCCACGGCATGCCCACCTTTACAAAAACAGTGACATCGACCGGAGGCGACTGATTGATTGTGACCGTGATCTACCCATGATGATAATAGCCATTTAGGAGACACCAAGGTCACGTTAGGCTCAGCAGCACATGTTTGTCACACGCACCAGCCATTCACCTTTCCAAAAGCAACCCTCCTCGCCATCTATTTCCAAGTGTGCGTGAAGAATTATAATCAGGTTCAAATTTGCAATGCACACGTAGCTTTGTGCAGGGATGTGCAGCGAAGGTTGTCAGAACTCAAGCGTGAGACCAATAATATTGTTCTGTGAGAGCGAGTGGATGTGAGAACACGATAATAAGGACGACATGTTGTCTGCGTTTCTGACATACAGAGAAGTGATGGGAAGGGAATGGTTTAATCCGGTAAAACAGCTTCGCAGATACTTACCTCACTCAAGCGCAAAGTTACGTTGGAGGCAGTAGCTCATGCGGACCCACCATCCGTAGCGTCGATGGCTTTCTCGCCTGGTCGGTCTCGTCGGATCCAGTCCCGCCCTCCAGCACCGACTGAACTGAAGTGACACAGTTGTTCGATCAAGTTATCTCCGTCTGCACTCCAATCACAGATTTTCAGTCAATTGTCCTCGTTTTGATAGTGGTAGATATTGCACTATCAGTTCGCAAGCGAAACACCGGTTCGGTGTCGTCTGCTCGCGATGTAGGAGGAAAGGGGCGGACTCCGCCGGCGCCGACGCTGCTGGTCTAATCGGCTTGGCAACTTCTCACTCTTCTCTCGCTCGTGTCACTTTGACACGCATCCAGTCGAACGTAGAACTGGACCCAAAGCACTGTGACCTAATCCTAGATTCAAATGCATGGTAAAAACTACCGCGACCACAAAACACCACGCTAACCGCAGCACTGCCCGATTTACGGCAGTCCAAATTTTGCACTTACCCGCTGATTGTCCACTAGCCGCACCGACGTAGGATTTTGCTGACACCCTGCATCGACTTACGATCGGCCCATGTTTATCGTAAACCGAGACAGGGAAGTTCCGGCGAAGTGTAGAACCAGTAAGTTTGAGAAGGCACGACGTCAGCAGTTTCCTACACGGACGTGCACCGCTGGAATCCCAACACTGAGTAACAGTGACCCGTTTTCATGACACAATTGAGCAGGAGGCTGTTCACCAAGTTGTTATGAAACAAGGCGTCTCGTGGAGCATAGTAAAGTCTAGGCCGTTGCCTGATGTTACGTAACATTTCAGGCATCGCACGGCTGCCGCCTGCTCAAATTTGAAATGTTACGCCACGATTTATGACCACGTGTCGGTGTGCTCGAAGATTTCAGTGTTTGGTGCGTGTGCGCGCTCGACGTGCGTTGTACGTGCCCGTGTAGGCCTACATGTGCATATTTTTGTCCGTATGCATGTATGATAAATGCTGATTTAACACAGACAAAACTTAACTCAATGTACATCTGGGTTTCCCCACATATCGGAGGATCTATGATCGTCATGCACGTATAGTTTCCTGGCTGTGAAATATAGAATCGGTGTACCCCGTGAGAGACATTAATGTAACAGAATGTTTTCATCAATCACCCGCAACACACGCGTCGAAATAAGACATTATTCTCACCAAATATCGTTTGCATTTTCCAGAGGATGCCTGAATGCACGTGTTCATACCACCAAACTTTTTTGGAATAGGCATACGAAGGGGTTGGAAAATGCAGTGATAATTTCGAGCTGTGGCAGGAGAACAGAGATGTGACGGAAAGGCAAGGACGATGAAGGAGAAAAAGAAAGACACTATAAAACTTGGGTAAGGAATGAATGGATGCACGGATGAGTGTTGTGTGGGAACAGCGATACAATTTCCCTGCACTGTATTAGTGTATGTACCACACGCAAAGCGTTGGTTGTACAAAGGGAAGTAACTCTTTACAGCTCGACCTCGACTGGAAACCTATACACGCATTCCACTCGACGCTTCGTCTCGTTGTTCTATGACAAGTACTTCTAGCAACTCATCCATTCAGCCTGATCAATTCTTTCGTTCCCCAAAGGAAAACACGGAGCAACAAGTGTAAAAGGCGATATTTGCCACGCGTTTATGAAGTAAAGAAAGTGTGCGAAGCCTCCTCTCCAATTTCTGTCATCGACAGAGTCGTCTCTCCCCTTTTTCTACTGAAGTACGAAAGCTCCGGGCGTTTCTTTCTGTTGTTGCCACAGTTAATAGCGCTGCAATGGCCATTCGCAATTCTGTGTTTTTCCGCCATGTTTTTGGCGTCCCATATTCCTTCACAACAATGAGCTAATGAACCATCTTTGTGTGCGAAGTCAGTAGCGTCTCCACTGACAGAGCAATGTTTAATAGGACTATAGGCTCACGGACATGCGCAGAACCATCCATTTCGATGAACCAAATATTTCGATTTCACAACGCCTGTTACAAAAAACAAAGCCAAAACACCCCCATTATTGCAGCAAATCATTTTATTACAAATTACACCGTAAATTTATTCACAAACATGATCGGAACGCATCAGAAACGCGTCGACAAACAAGCAGTTTTACATGTCTCTAAGCGGTGTGATTACTTCCCTTGATTCACCCATATTCCTTCCCGCTTGGGGCGCAACGTGTCTCGATCCTCACAACAATGAGCTAATGAACTATCTTTGTGTAACCTATAATCTTTGGTAGAACGGCTAAACCGTCCTACACTGATGAAACTACGACCACTTTCAAGCGAAACATGAGATGACTATGAAAGAGGGGTTGTTGTTTGGTGTGGGACCTAGGCGCAGGGTGGGGCTATAGAGAGGCGTTTGGACTTCTCTCTACCCCATAGCAGGACCGACCCCTGGGTTCCTTTGATGTGGCCAGCTGGGCATGCAGGCAGGAAGAGTAGAGGCTGTGTGCCTCTCTCCCTTCACTCCTCCAAGTGGTCAGCAGACAAGCAAGGCTTGGCGCATAGGTGTCAAGTACTTTTAGTGTTTTGTCATGAGATTTTGCATGATTTGTCATGAGATTGATCACTTTGTCATGAGATTCGCGCGGCAATGAAACAAAACCCGTGAAAACGGCAAAATATGTGGGGGATTTTCTTTATTACACAAGCACATGTATACTGCTAATATAAAATAGTACTGTACATCACTCATTAAGTCATTTGGTTTACATCCACTGCTCCACATTAGGCTTACTCATTAGTTGTGTGTTCAGGTCTCTATTTACATCCACAGCACTGCTCCCCCTCCCTCACAAGTTCAGTTCTGACAGTTCTTTATTTACATCCACTGCTCCCACTCACTCACAAGTTCAGTTCTGACAGTTCTCTATTTACATCCACTGCTTCTTTTCACTCACATATTCAGTTCTCTATTTACATCCACAGCATTGCTCCCCCTTCCTCACAAGTTCAGTTCTGACAGTTCTTTATTTACATCCACAGCACTGCTCCCCCTCCCTCACAAGTTCAGTTCTGACAGTTCTTTATTTACATCCACTGCTCCCCCTCACTCACAAGTTCAGTTCTGACAGTTCTTTATTTACATCCACTGCTCCCCCTCCCTCACAAGTTCAGTTCTGACAGTTCTCTATTTACATCCACTGATCCTTCTCACTCACATGTTCAGTTCTCTATTTACATCCACAGCACTGCTCCCCCTCACTCACAAGTTCAGTTCTGACAGTTCTTTATTTACATCCTCTGCTTCCCCTCACTCACAAGTTCAGTTCTGACAGTTCTTTGTTTACATCCACTGATCCTTCTCACTGACATGTTCAGTTCTGACAGTTCTCCATTTACATCCACTGCTTCCCCCTCACTCACAAGTTCAGTTCTGACAGTTCTTTATTTACATCTATTGATCCTTCTCACTCACAAGTTCAGTTCTGACAGTTCTTTATTTACATCCATTGATCCTTCTCACTCACATGTTCAGTTCGCTATTTACATCCACAGCTTTGCTCCCCCTCACTCACAAGTTCAGTTCTGACAGTTCTTTATTTACATCCACTGCTCCCCCTCCCTCACAAGTTCAGTTCTGACAGTTCTCTATTTACATCCACTGATCCTTCTCACTCACATGTTCAGTTCTGACAGTTCTTTATTTACATCCACTGCTCCCCCTCACTCACAAGTTCAGTTCTGACAGTTCTTTATTTACATCCACTGATCCTTCTCACTCACAAGTTCAGTTCTGACAGTTCTCTATATACATCCTCTGCTCCCCCTCACTCACAAGTTCAGTTTTCTATAAATCCTGCTACAGTACCTCACAGTCACTGATGTTCTTTGTTGTACTCATCAGTACAAGCCTTTGCTCTCTTGTGCATTGAGGAAGTCACCCGGAAATCATGACAACACTCATCAGAGTTCATCTTCACTTGCAAGAAAGCTGCCAGGGTGTCAGGAGCCAGACTGCTTCTGGCATCTCTGTGGATCTTTCTCACCATTGAGAACACTCTCTCACTGTCAGCATTGCTGTGGGGCAGATACAGAAGAGAAAGCAACACTTTGCCAAGCAGAGGGAACCTAACTTCTCCAAAAGGTGTTTTCATTGTGAGGATCTCCTTCCAGACAACATCCATTTTTTTGGCTTTTCCATTCTGACCCAAAAGTACCAGCTCACCCTCACCCAGGAGTTGAAAGTCTTCCCACTCCTCTTTCAGGTCTTCCTGGTCAACATCGTCAGCAAATTTCATTGCCAGTGTCACAATGTCAGTGTATGGCAGCTGCTCTCTCTTGCTGGGGTCCAGGACCTGAAGTTGTTCCAGGATCTCATCTCCAAATGGGAACTTGTTCAACATTTTCTGGACACAGGCTGTGTAGAACTGTCGAACATCATGCAAGAACTTGTGTTCTGTGGCTGGTGGGCTGTCAATTCTGTAGCCAGGCATTGTTTTAATGATTTGTGTTGCCTTGGTCCTCTTACAGGAGAAGGATTGGGCCGCTTTCGAGTCAGGGAACATCTTTTTCATGAGAATGGTGAAATGGTCGGCGGTTGTCGCTGGCAGGTTGTGTTTTGCAAGGAATTGGCAGAAGAGAATCTCTGACCGAGACACGGTCTTTCCTTGGTCCAAGTTGTTAGCCTGCTTCCGGAATGTAACATCGAGATGGATGTGCTGTTTTGCTTTTTTAAAAGCTTCTTTGTGCTTTGAAGATGCGAAGTGGCGAACTGTCAAATCGCCCCGACGCCGATACCTTTTTCGACCATTTGCATGACTTGCAGTAAACAAAATCAGAGCCTGCATCCGACTTGCTGATCTGCCCCTGAAACTCTTTGTCCGTTTCCCACTCACACTGGTATTTCGAAGAATACCGAGCCCTTTTCGCAGGCGGTTTCGAAGAAGACGCCATAATTGCGCTTTGAATCTCTTTGTTGTAGCACACTACGCATGCGCGAGAAGCGACTTCCGGCCCCTGACTTCCGCAAATCGCGCACTTACCTCGAGGCTTGTACACTTTCACACTGTCCTCAGAAGAACCTTTACAAAAAAATCAGTCCGACTAAAACGCAAAAATACGTGAGGTTTTCGTCTCACGCCGTGAGACTTGAAAATCACTGAAATTGCGTGAGACTCACGCAAAATACGTGAGACTTGACACCTATGCTTGGCGTCAGTTTGCCTCGTCTTTATTCATGGTAACAAGGCAATTCAGGGCCGTCTTCAATGACAGACTCTGCCATCGACCCAGGGCACGCCTGCCGGACCGCCGAAGGTTCGAAAAGGAGGAAGTACGCCTCTATCTCGGAACGGTACCACTTCGTCCCGTTCGCTGTTGAAACGACCGGAGTCGTCGGACCGGCAGCAACGGAACTTATCCGAGAGATCGGCCAGCGGATTGCACTGTCGACAGCTGACCCGCGCCAGACACAGTTCCTGTTCCAGAGAATCTAGCTGGCAATCGCGAGGGGCAACGCGTTCGCGATCATGTCGTCGGCCAAGCGTGAGGCTTCCCGTGACCCAAAGCCGAGATGTTACCGGGGAGCGATCGTGCACAAGTCGTCAGACGCTGGTTTCACCAGCAGCTGAGAATCCATCCGCTCCAGCCCCGTCACAGGTCAACCGTCACCCAGCCGCCGCCAGACACAACAAACCCGGCGACATCTCGGGCCACGCAGGCAGCACGAGGACTCGCAGCAGGTCATCAACAAGGCTGGACCAGCACGAGCAAGCAGCACGGGTGCGAAGAAAGTAACCGACAGTTCTGTCTCGAGAATAACTCGATCAGCCTCTAAATTCGTGCGCGTTTAAGTCGCAAGACTGGATGTTAGTCTTGATCCTGTTCATGTACATACATTTACGTCCTTTTTTCAGGTGTGGCGTCCTTGTAAACAGTGAATAAAGTTCATTCAGGGCAATACAGGGTTAATAGTCGTCCACTGGGCTGACCTTCCCGTGACCTCTGGCTCTGCCGTGCCTGCCATCTCTCTGCCTCTCTGATCCTGCCCATGTGTGGCTTGCACTGCTTCTCCCTTATCCTGTTAACCACTGGCTTTAAATAGCCACTACTCGGACCTGAGCGAAGGCAAACGAAATTCCTAAGTCAGAGGCTGCACCTGGGGTGCCCAGTGGACACGAAATTGTGTTAATCTGACAGCTTCTAACAACTATTTGAAGCTTAAATCAACAATCCCATATGACAAGCTCCACTCCGTTGGAAAGTGCGTTAATCAAAGCACACTCTGCACCAATGAATGAATTCCAAAAGTGATTCGTATACAAATGGGTGGCAATTGAAGTATTTATGGCGCCAATTAAACCAGATATGTATTCCTCGTTTTCCATTAATATTATCGTTTACAACTCATGGAGTGCGGGTTGCCATATATGGGATGGTTGATAAGGATAAAGACTATTTCTCTATTCAATGCTACAAACAATACATGATACATTAGATGAATAAACTCTAAAATTCTATGTGCCCTCAAGCACTGGAATAGAAGTCGGAAGTCAGACGCTAAAGCGAGTCTGTGCGAGTAACATGTATCTCTAAGGCAGCAACAGAGCTTGAGCACCAAGCGCCTTTTCACGTATCTCTGCAGTTACAATCCATGCACACTAGAATGGGAATGGGAGAGAGTACGTTTAATTACAGTGGTCTGGACAAGTTTCTACATCATATTCTCACCCTCTTACAACTATATTCCGCCAAACACATGTATGCAGCACTGTAATGAGTTTGCATATGCGCAGTTTTGTTTGCCTTTTAATGCAACAACAGAAATGTTTATTCAAATAAGACATCCACGAAATAAGTCAACTATCACTTGCTGGAAAAAACACGTACGGACATATTTATGCTCCAATTTAATATTGAATGTCAAACGATATCAACTCTAATCTCATAATCTCAGCGATTTCCTGGATTGTTTTTCGTAATTCTGCGTCCACTAAGAACAAACAGACGAACTAACTAATCCGACATACGAACAATCAGACTCAGACTCGGACTCAGTCCTCTGAGATTTCGTTGGAACGTAAGGTGCCAATAAACCAGCAGACAGGCAGACTTAAAACCAGTCAGACACTTGTTATACGATACTCTTCGTTTCATCAGGGCCCGAAAATAATGAAGTAGTCGAAACATACTTTCTCCCAAGTGCAATACATTCGAAAATAAGAACATCTTACCTGGCAAAATAATTTTAATTATGCAGGAGGACCGAAAAACGACTAAAATACTGGTTCAGAACTATATCCTACCGAAGGCTCGTAAAACTGACAAGAGTCTACAGTCAGAAATAGCCAGAGGTCACATTTGCTCATGACCAAGAAAAAAACACAAATCCAAAAAAGTTACTCATTCAATCCATCAGTTCAAAGGGAATCAAAGCTCACAATTCATGAAGTACCTTTGGCCCTAGATATGTACGACGGCACAAAACCTGTTTTTATACTATCTATAATGCACGGGGTTAAGTAAGAACGGAAAGATCTGGATGGATGCAATCAACAGCAAACGATGAGTTTGTATTCATCTTATTGTTAATTCGTTCTCTGAATACACGAGAATGTCGTAGATGGCTAAAACCTCTCTCTCTCTCTCTCTCTCTCTCTCTCTCTCTCTCTCTCTCTCTCTCTCTCCCTCTCTCTCTCACATACACACACGCGCGCGCGCGCGTCCGCCCACACGCACGCAGATATATATATATATATATATATATATATATAGAGAGAGAGAGAGAGAGAGAGAGAGAGAGAGAGAGAGAGAG
Source organism: Theodoxus fluviatilis (assembly GCA_034096865.1). Lineage (NCBI taxonomy): Eukaryota > Metazoa > Mollusca > Gastropoda > Cycloneritida > Neritidae > Theodoxus > Theodoxus fluviatilis. The sequence goes on along the minus strand of JAWQFJ010026258.1, from coordinate 457 downwards.
TACACCACACAAATACAAAGATACAGTATACAATGTGTGTTGGAGCAGTTTCAAACTTTGCTTCGTACTGTACTTACTCAGCAATACCGTTTTGAACCTTTACTGAGAATAATATGGCTTTTATTTCAGTTCTGAAAATATTTTTCAATAATCAACATCTGTCAGTCGACGTTCCTGCCTTTGAATGTGATGCTCTCCATTCCCTGCTCGATCTCTTTGCCTGTATGCTTTCCGGTGTCAAGAAAGGTCAAACGTGTTCTCTCAGCCATCGCTGATCTCGTTCTCGTGCTTTTCCTCTACTGGTCATACTCGTCCGTTTAGTTGTTCTTCGTTTACGTGGAGGATGTTCGTCTTCTCCTTTCCATTTTCCTCGTCTTCGTCCCCATCCTTTTCCTCCTTCCCTTCATCTGCTCCTGGTCCTCTTCCCGCTCCTTTTACCCCTTTCCCTTCTCCTGCT
>JAWQFJ010026257.1:20000-24814 GCA_034096865.1 Theodoxus fluviatilis | reverse complement strand
CCACCACCACTACCACCACCACCCACCACCACCACCACCCACCCCCACCACCACCACCACCACCACCACCACCCACCCACCACCCACCACCACCACCACCACCACCACCACCACCACCACCCACCCCCACCCCACCACCACCACCACCACCACCACCACCCACTCACCACCCACCACCACCCCATCCACCACCAGTACCCCACCCCCAACCATCAGCTGCAAGTGACTGCAGGTCAACCCCTCCCACTACTCAGCCACAGAGCCCTAGAATTAAAAAGGGCAACTTCTAGTTGGTAACATTCAAAGACAGCTTTAGCTTACTGACTGACTGGGGCAGCATCCCTCTCCACCACTGACACTTTTTCTGTCTGCTCTATGCAGGGTGTCCAGCCTTGTATTAGGATGAATGGATGGACAGTGTTTTACGGCCTATCAGCCTTGTAGGCTATGTAAGGCCATTTAGCACCAATATCACTAGAACAGTTTAAACGCTAATCAAGTCATGGTGTCCCTAGTTATTCGCCTCTTACGAATTGCATAGGGAGACGCGGTGGGTCAATTCTTACCCCGAACCCACAGGGGGACTTGTATTAGGGACTACCTGGCTACCCCTAGTCAGTAACACTCCATCGAACCCACAGGGGGACTTGTATTAGGAACTACCTGGCTACCCCTAGTCAGTAACACTCCATCGAACCCACAGGGGGACTTGTATTAGGAACTACCTGGCTACCTCTAAGTCAGTAACACTCCATGGTGAGAGCTTCACCTTACTGACAGACTAGGAGATCGTCACTCTTCATTGCTGACCTCTGCTCACCTCACACAGCATCCTCCTCACCTGCCCGTCCCCATGGCTGCCCTGGAAAGCCTGGATGGATAGCTGATCCTCCTTACCTGCCCGTCCCCATGGCTGCCCTGGAAAGCCTGGATGGACAGCTGATCCTCCTTACCTGCCCGTCCCCATGGCTGCCCTGGAACGCCTGGATGGACAGCTGATCCTCCTTACCTGCCCGTCCCCATGGCTGCCCTGGAACGCCTGGATGGACAGCTGATCCTCCTTACCTGCCCGTCCCCATGGCTGCCCTGGAACGCCTGGATGGACAGCTGATCCTCCTTACCTGCCCGTCCCCATGGCTGCCCTGGAACGCCTGGATGGACAGCTGATCCTCCTTACCTGCCCGTCCCCATGGCTGCCCTGGAACGCCTGGATGGATAGCTGATCCTCCTTACCTGCCCGTCCCCATGGCTGCCCTGGAACGCCTGGATGGATAGCTGATCCTCCTTACCTGCCCGTCCCCATGGCTGCCCTGGAACGCCTGGATGGATAGCTGATCCTCCTTACCTGCCCGTCCCCATGGCTGCCCTGGAACGCCTGGATGGACAGCTGATCCTCCTTACCTGCCCGTCCCCATGGCTGCCCTGGAACGCCTGGATGGACAGCTGATCCTCCTTACCTGCCCGTCCCCATGGCTGCCCTGGAACGCCTGGATGGACAGCTGATCCTCCTTACCTGCCCGTCCCCATGGCTGCCCTGGAACGCCTGGATGGACAGCTGATCCTCCTTACCTGCCCGTCCCCATGGCTGCCCTGGAACGCCTGGATGGACAGCTGATCCTCCTTACCTGCCCGTCCCCATGGCTGCCCTGGAACGCCTGGATGGACAGCTGATCCTCCTTACCTGCCCGTCCCCATGGCTGCCCTGGAACGCCTGGATGGATAGCTGATCCTCCTTACCTGCCCGTCCCCATGGCTGCCCTGGAACGCCTGGATGGACAGCTGATCCTCCTTACCTGCCCGTCCCCATGGCTGCCCTGGAACGCCTGGATGGATAGCTGATCCTCCTTACCTGCCCGTCCCCATGGTTGCCCTGGAACGCCTGGATGGATAGCTGATCCTCCTTACCTGCCCGTCCCCATGGCTGCCCTGGAACGCCTGGATGGATAGCTGATCCTCCTTACCTGCCCGTCCCCATGGCTGCCCTGGAACGCCTGGATGGATAGCTGATCCTCCTTACCTGCCCGTCCCCATGGCTGCCCTGGAACGCCTGGATGGATAGCTGATCCTCCTTACCTGCCCGTCCCCATGGCTGCCCTGGAACGCCTGGATGGACAGCTGATCCTCCTTACCTGCCCGTCCCCATGGCTGCCCTGGAACGCCTGGATGGACAGCTGCACACTGGAGTGACACGGTTCACTGCTCCGACGTTCATAAGCTTTCAGTGGGCGCCGGCGCTCCACCTTGAGGAAGGCGTTGGTCAGGATCTCCCGGCTCAGCTTCTTGGTCAGCAAGCCTATGGCAGGGAGGTGACCCCCTCCTGAGGCACCCCCTCCCCCCAAGCTGCGGTCATCACCATTGAGAAGGGGGTCAATGCCTTCACTGGACAGAGTGGTGTTGCAGCCCCTGCCTGATTTGCCAGGCTTGTAGCCATGCTTGTTGTCTGACAGCTTGTCCAGGTGGTCAGGCAGAGACTCAAAGACGCGGTGGACGATGAGAGCCGCTGTGTCATTCAGCTCCTTTGCACGGTCCTCTTCCACACCACTGGAGGCACCACCCTCGTAGGCTGCCCTTGAAATTCTAGACACACCGTCACCCATGCTACACCCACTGTCTGCCAGCTGCTTCTTGGAAAGATTTGAAATGCTATCACCTGTAGTTGAGCTACCACTCTTCTTGGAAATGTTGCGAAGGCAGGAAGCCTGGTCTGGGAGGCCAGGTGGAATGTTGCCGGAGGCCCCTGAGAGGTGATGTGGGTTGTGGAGGCTGGTGGACACAGTCCGGACATCCTCTGGCAGGTCGGAGGTTGAGGTGATGGCTGCAGGGTCAAGGCTAGCAGAGGGGGGAGGAAGAATGGCACTAGTGAAGGCAGAAGATGAAATAGTCTGGTCCTCTGTGGGAGCAGTAGGAACAGAAGGAAGGTTATCACAGAGAGTGGTGGCAGGCAAGACTAGGCAGCCCACAGAGGCCACCTGCCCACCTGTGGAGAGGTCACTTTTTGTTTTAGCTGCACTTTTTCCCACACTCTGTATGGAGTTCCCAGAAGAATTATTGTTCTTGCTGGATGAGGCAGACTGAACACCTCCAGCACTACCGGTATCCATTTTCTCACTTTCAGAACTTGGGTCCATCTCATTCTGAAGGCTGGACAATGAAAGGTTACTGACAGCACAAGATGCCCTGCCCTTGTTGGGTATCTTTGCCACAATCTCTAAGTGAGAAGAACTGGCCACAACAACTTGAACATCTCTCAGGGACAGAGCGGGAGAGCCGCACACTGCCTCTGGAGAGCCAAGGCTTTTGTTTCTGGGAGGCTTGGAAGAAGATGTATCACATTTACTGCTCACGGGGCCCACACTGACCCCATCCAGAGATCTAGGTGCATTGCGTCCAGGACTGGTGGAACGACCACTGACGTCTGACCCAGAGTTAGATGACACAGAGATATCACATCTTTCTATGGACACTTCTGGAAGGGTGGGAGACTGAGGACCTGTCAAAGCCACTGGAAACACCCTCTCCAGCGCAGCATCTCCCCCTGCTCCATCGCGTGCAAACAGGGACAGACCTCCAATCTGCACAGGGACCGCTGGGGGAATGCCCCGGCCATCAGTTCCCTCTATCGCCATGTCATGGGCCACCCGCAGGAACACCTCCTGGACGATGCGTTCTGCATACTCCCTATAAGTCTGCTCAGTTGGGCACCTTGGTGAAACATCACACTTGGAAGAGTTGGCAGCCTGGAGAGAAACTGCTGTCTGTAGAGCCTCTGGAATGATCACCTCCAGAACCTGGTGGGCATACTCCTCAAGATCCCCCAGGTCTGTCCCCTCCTTTGGAATGTCTTGGCCAGACTCATTCCCACCTAGCTCATCACTGTTAGAGTCCTCACTGTCAGAGGCCGCTGGAAACTCGAGGCGGAGAGCCTGGGGCTTGATGACATTGCTCTTTGGGGCATTGTCCCCAAAGCACTGCATCCCTGGCAGCATCTGTGCAGCCTCCAACGTTCCCTCTGTCATCACAGAGGCGATCATCCTGGCAGCAAAGTCAGTGACGGCGGTGTTGCACACTTCCTCAGCGATGGTCATGTGCCTGCACTTCTCCATGTGCAGGAAGCTTTCATAGATCTCCTCCAGGTCAGAAGACAGGTCAGAACTGTACTTGGTGCTAGAGCTGGAGCGACGTGAAGTGATGTCACTAAGGTTGGAGCTCCTCCGTCTGTAGTTGGCCAGGAATTCACTGTAGTCCATCTCCAACAGATGGTCTGAGCTGCCATTGGACGATGTGGGCACCTGGTCTGAGCTGCCATTGGACGATGTGGGCACCTGGAATGCAGGGAGGTCACCAAACTCCTGCACAACATTATGGCCGCCAGTGGAAGGAGAGGTCAGGAAGCCAACTCGAGGGGAGTTGGCACTTTCCCCTGCCCGGGGTGAGGATCCGCCTGATGAGGCCAGGACAATGGGTGGAATCTCAAGTCCAGGATCGGAGCTGCTGGAGGTGGAGATGAGGGACGAACCACCCTCAGAGCTGCCAAGGCCCTCCCCACCCCCTCCCAACCTGGCCAGCTCCCCAAAGGCGGCAGTCAAGCTCTGACGGAGCAACCTGATGGCAAACACTGAGAGGTGCCGATGCCGTTGCTCTGGAATCAAGAGGAATACACTTGAAATGAAGATGTCTATAGAGTGGTCACCTTGATAGTTGTTATGAAGAGCATTACTCCCACATCATCCAAGATATGACTTCAGTATTGGAAAATAACTGGCATTATCTAATATTGATTTTTTTGTTTGACAGATTTTTTTCAGTTATACTGG
>JAWQFJ010026257.1:15000-17500 GCA_034096865.1 Theodoxus fluviatilis | reverse complement strand
AAAGTTTCATTAAGATAGCTAAAACAGTTGCTGAGCAACGAATTTTTTTCTGATACCCCCGTTTTCTACGCCATGTGCCCCCTTAAGGATTAAAAAGTTGTTAACTTCTTTTCCTGCTCTGCAGCAAATGTACTTATTTATGATTTTCTCTTTTATCTTGTACTAAACTTTGTAATAAACTAACTGAATCAAAGCACAAAGAGCATGGCGTCCTTTTAGTTTCATGCAAAATATGATCCACAAAATTTCACAGCTGCATGCAATCGAGAATAAATATGAAGACAGAATTCAATAAAGCATGTCTTCTAAAAAAGGGAAACAAAACATAAAAACGTTAAACACACACACACACACACACACACACACACACACACACACACACACACACTTCCAGTTCACTGTGTGACAAATATGACTCCATTATTCTCTGGTCCCCATATTCATTGGCTTCTGACAACAGACCAGCTCATCTTTTTTCTTTATATGAAATGTTGGACACTGAGGTCTTTCAACAGCAAGGCACATTTCGTCTCTCCCACTCTCAATCCACCCATACATCCCCATCATCCACCCATACATCCCCATCATCCACCCATACATCCCCATCATCCACCCACCAGCACTTCACCTCTCCACAACAGCTGACATGTGTCATGTGGCTAAAGCATGTACTAATATAGCGACTTTCCATCCCTGTTATCTGATGACAATGAACAAGTTCTTTTTCACCATCTTCTTGTTACCTCATTTTGCAATCTTACACTTCTCTATTTCACCCATCAAAGAATGTCAAGTTCCTCATCTTCACCTCAGCAGTGTCCACAAAGTCTCCAGCAAATTCCAGGCCTGCAGCATAGCCAGCAGTCTGGGAAAACTGCTGCAAGCCCGAGATGATGATGGCCTCGTTGTCCTGCATGCTCTCCATGAACAGCAGTGAGGCAATCAGCTCTGGACATGTGCAGAACCGAATCTCCTCCTATGGCAAGAAACAAGATGTGGTGTTTCACATGTTTGACACATGGCAATGTACAATGGCAGATGTCTGACACAATATGATTTACAGTGCCAGATGTTTGACACATGGAAATGTACAATGGCAGATGTCTGAAACAATATGATGTACAGTGCCAGATGTTTGACACACTATGATGTACAGTGCCAGATGTTTGACACACTGCAATGTACAATGGCAGATGTCTGAAACAATATGATGTACAGTGCCAGATGTTTGACACACTATGATGTACAGTGCCAGATGTTTGACACACTATGATGTACAGTGCCAGATGTTTGACACACTGCAATGTACAATGGCTGAAGTCCAACACACCAGATGTTTGACACATGGCAATGTACAATGGCAGATGTCTGACACACTATGATGTACAGTGCCAGATGTTTGACACACTGCAATGTACAATGGCTGAAGTCCAACACACCAGATGTTTGACACATGGCAATGTACAATGGCAGATGTCTGACACACTATGATGTACAGTGCCCGATGTTTGACACACTATGATGTACAGTGCCAGATGTTTGACACACTGCAATGTACAATGGCAGATGTCTGACACACTATGATGTACAGTGCCAGATGTTTGACACACTATGCTGTACAGTGCCAGATATTTGACACACTATGATGTACAGTGCCAGATGTTTGACACAATATGATTTACAGTGCCAGATGTTTGACACACTGCAATGTACAATGGCTGAAGTCCAACACACCAGATGTTTGACACATGGCAATGTACAATGGCAGATGTCTGACACACTATGATGTACAGTGCCCGATGTTTGACACACTATGATGTACAGTGCCAGATGTCTGACACACTATGATGTACAGTGCCAGATGTTTGACACACTATGATGTACAGTGCCAGATGTTTGACACACTGCAATGTACAATGGCTGAAGTCCAACACACCAGATGTTTGACACATGGCAATGTACAATGGCAGATGTCTGACATACTACGTTGTACAGTGCCAGATGTTTGACACACTATGATGTACAATGCCAGATGTTTGACACACTATGATGTACAATGCCAGATGTTTGACACACTATGATGTACAGTGCCAGATGTTTGACACACTATGATGTACAGTGCCAGATGTTTGACACACTATGATGTACAGTGCCAGATGTTTGACATGCTGTGATGTACAGTGCCAGATGTTTGACATGCTGTGATGTACAGTGCCAGATGTTTGACATGCTGTGATGTACAGTGCCAGATGTTTGACATGCTGTGATGTACAGTGCCAGATGTTTGACATGCTGTGATGTACAGTGCCAGATGTTTGACATGCTGTGATGTACAGTGCCAGATGTTTGACAAACTGTGATGTCTTGTGTCAAGATGTTTGACTAACTGTGATGTCTTGTGTCAAGATGTTTGACATACTGGGATGTACTGCTCTTAAGATGTTATATCAGCATGTAGTTCTAAGTTCCTCCAACAGCAAGTGCAATAGATTAGAAATGC
>JAWQFJ010026257.1:0-5000 GCA_034096865.1 Theodoxus fluviatilis | reverse complement strand
AAAAACTCTCTCTTTTCAAATCAAGTTTGAAAAAACAAGGGACAAGCCAACAGCATTGTTTTTTGAATGCCAGTTAATTTTGCAACTTATACTTAAAATATTCCCTCTTTATGTCACTGAGGGTCAAAATTTGGAGAAATACACACACACACACACACACACACACACACACACATACACACACACATACACACACACCAACACACACACACACACAGAGAGAGAGAGACACACACACACACATACACATACACACTCACACACACACACACATGCACACACACATGCACAGACACACACACACACACACACACTTACACACACACACACTTGTGCACACACACACATGCACACACACATGCACAGACACACACACACACACTTGCGCACACACACACACACACAAGCACACACACACACACTCACACACAGGCATACACACACAAGCACACACACACACCCACACATGCATGCACATACACACACACTAGCACATAGGCACACACACACACACACACACACACACACACACACACACACACACACACACACACACACACATTTCTGCACAGGACCTCAAAATCAACTAGTGTCTTATAACAAGTCATTTTGTGGTGGAGGGTCACAAATAGGAACAATGTTATCCATTACAATGCCGACAGATACAGTCTACAACACAGACTGACAAGCAAATTATAAAAGCCAATACAAACTTTCATTACTGAAAACAATCTAATCCATCAGAAAACCAACAGATACAATCTACAACACAGGCAGACATGGAAAAAAGAAACCAGCGCAGACTTCTATTACTGGGAACAGTCTAATCCATCACAAAGCTAACCGGATACAATCTACAACACACTACACAGTCAGGCAAACAAGCAAATTAGAAATCAGAGCATCTTTCATTACTGGGAACAGTGTAATCCATCGCAAAGCCAACCACATACAGTCTACAACACAGCCAGACAGATAAGCAAATTAGAAACCAGTGCAGCCTGTAATTATTTAGAACAGTCCAATCCATCACAAAGCCAACTAGATAACGGTCTACAACACTGTCAGGCAGATAAGCAAATTAGAAACCAGTGCATCTTTTTTATTACTGGGAACAGTCTAATCCATCACAAAGCCAACTAGATAACAGTCTACTACACATTCAGCAGATAAGCAAATTAGAAACCAGTGCTGACTTTTATTACAGGGAACAACTGAATCTATCACTGAGCCAACCCGATAACAGTCTACAACACATTCCTCAAATAAGAAACCAATGCAGACTTATATTACTAGGAACAGTCTAATCCATTGAAATGCCAACCACATAACAATGATAACAGTCTACAACACATTCAGCAAATTTTATAAGAACCAGTGCAGACTTGTATTAATTACTGGGAACAGTCCAATCCATCACAAAGCCAACCAGATAAGTCTTCTGCACAGTCAGGCAGCCAAGCACAGTCAGGCAGCCAAGCACAGTCAGGCAGCCAAGCACAGCTCAAGACACAGAAGACTTACTGCTCTGTTGCTGGATGTACTGCAGACCTTGTGGTGGAGCAACTCTCTCCAGCTGAAGTGCCAAGTCCACAATGGTGGGAAGCGTGACCTTGATGAACTTCTGCCTCTCCTCATCCCCCACTTTGTTCAAGTACTTGCTCAGGCCAAGCCACATGCAAGTTGGGCTGAGCCTGGGTTTCCTTGTCCCCCACCTCCTCCTCCTGGCACCAGCTTGCATCTGGTCCTCATTGTTAGCATCAGGCTTGGGAATAGCACAGGTGCTCTCCTTGTCAAGGGATGTGTCCACATGATTCAATGATCCATAGCAGGCGGAAACAGACTCATAGATCTTTTGAAAGTTGTTGACTAACTCTTCCACTGGATAGCATACATGTGATGCCAGACAAATTTCCTTCAGGTTGATGAGTTCATCTTTTATGTTAGACCATGCTGGCAATTCATGAGGAAAGATGACTTTCTGAGGACTCATCGTAGATTACCTGCAGAAAACATTGCCTGTATTATCTCATGGGCTCTTTTATTTTTGATATACAACTAAATTACCATGTTATATTTGTCCCTTTACTTGATTTTTTTTTCTTCTGAAATTTTCTATTGTATTCTACCTGCAGAACAACCTTGTGATCAGCTTGCAATATTTGTTATGTCAAATAGTTGGCTTCAAAATGCCCGAAACTGCTTGCAAACCGTTTTGGGGCCTTGAATGGGACATGTTGCATGAATGACCACAAAATGCTTCAAGTAAAACAAGTTGTTGATAGTGCTGTGAGATGTACAATGCACAAATCAGTCAAGCAAAAACAAAAACTGGCACCATGTGTACTACTTATACATAACTATTAAATCAACGTTATGGCACAGGATATCATATCATCACATTACACTGCTCCATTGTGTATTCCAATCTGAATCCCACGTTACTCGTTAGTCATTTTGCGAAAATATAATCGAATACTGGAGCCATCTCTCCGCCTTGACTGCAGGCAGCAAAGTATACTTGCTCAATTCCTAGCATACACAGAACGCTCCGGTGAGTCAGAGGACGGCAGCGCAAAGGAAAGGAGACTAGCCGATCTTCTTATCCTTACATGGATTTCTTTCAATCGCAGCAGTCTGCAAAGATTTGTAAGGTTATCATTATGATCACTCAGTTGTCTAGAAAGATGTGATGTCCCCTCCCTGCAGAGCAATTCAACTGCATGCGACAATTACTCATCGTGCATCAATGCTAGAATTGGTATTGACAGTGTTGTACATCGGAAAAAGGTTCAGTAATTTTACCGAGTTCATATCTTTTCCTTGGTCATTCGTCAACCTCCTTCGTCCATGATTGTTGTTACATGCGCACGCACCTGTACGTCAGGGGTAAGGGAAATAACTCTGATAGAAACAGCAGACAACAAGCGGTTTCTGACTTGCGCCAAAGATTATAGGTGACCTATAATCTTTGCTTGCGCCAAATGTGTCTGTCTGTCTGTGTGTCTGTCAGTCTTTGTGTGTGTGCGCGCGCGCGCGCGTGTGTGTCTCTGTGTGTGTTTTTATGTTTTTTATTTGTCTGACTGTCTGTGTATGGTGGGGTACGGGCAGTGCTAACCGTGTAGCTCTCTCCTTCACGTGTAGTGAGAATCAAACTGCTTCTCCTCCCGGTTGTACTGTACTACTGTAGAGACATCGATTGCATGATTTTATTAGTAGATTCCTTTCTTGCAGTATCCCTAGTATGCATTCGTGCACTATGATTTCCGTAGTTTTGTAGCGTTGTATTAAGTTGGAATTCTTTGTAAAGGAATTTAAGTCGGAACACTTCAAAGAGTAGCGATATGCGTTCCGCCCACCTCCATCTGGCCATGTGGGACATCCTTAATCTCCCAACAACTTATATCTCGGAAGAAATCCCAAGAGAAGATCAGTTCAGTTCAGTCTCTTAACCCTGAGATGGTTTGTTGAGGCACCACTGATGACTTTCGGACAATCTTCCTTCGTCGATCTCTATCCTCTATGGCTCGCTAGCTGTGAGTCAGCAAAGGTCAAGCCTGTCCACTCTTTGATGTTGTCTTCCCACCTCTTTCTCTGCCTGCCTCTCCTTCTCCCACCTGGTACGGTACTTTACAGGATTGTCTTGGCCAGCCCACAAGAGAAGATACACGGGGTTAATTGTGATATATGTCTTCAGCTGGCCGGAGCAGTGTTTATAGAAGGGGCGATAGTGCCTACGGGACAAGCTTAATTAGCCCTGTCAGATCAGAGGGAGAATGTTCAGAACACCTGATGGGGCTCTGCATGGTTGGCACCTGTTTGTGTTGGAGTGTGAAAGTTAAAAAGGAATCTCTAATTGGTCAGAGGTTCTGGGATCGACTGTCTCAGCCATTGAGAACGGAGGGGTGGAGCCAGAGGAGTTAAGAGGATGGCGGGAGGGGGGTGGGGGTGGGGGTGGGGGGTGGGGGAAGAAGGAAAGGATCGAGTGGGGATTCGGGAGGCCAAGAGCGAAGAGAGTAGACACGCGGTTTGTGTGGGGTGCCCTTGTATGCTGCCTCGTAAGGAAGAATTAGAATAAAGGAGTTTGAAAAGTCACCGGTCCAACTTAATTGTCCTCTCGATATCCCATCCACACTATTACATCTACAGTCATGCTCGACAGCACGCACCAACCACATGTGTGTTTGCGTGTGTGCGTGCGTGTGTGTATGTACGTGTGTGTGTGTGTGTGTGTGTGTGTGTACGTGTGTACGTGTGTGTGTGTACGTGTGTGTGTACGTGTGTACGTGTGTGTGTGTGTGAGTGTGTACGTGTGTGTACGTGTGTGTGTGTGTGTGTGTGTGTGTGTGTGTGTGTGTGTGTGTGTGTGTGTGTGTGTTTGTGTGTGTGTGTGCTAATTGTGTGCATAGATGCAATATTATGTAAAACCCAGATAGCATTTAAATCGGGCCCCATACTGGCCCAATGTCGGCCAGACGTGCGGGCCCAGCACTGGCATCTGGCGCTGGCCCGGTGCTGGGAATGAGAATTTGACCCGCACTGGCCCGGTGCTGGCTACGTGTGGGCTGCATGTGGGCCAGCCGAGCCAAGCCACTACACCTAAATTGGCCCAATGCTGGCCAGGTTTGGGCCAGCCAGTGTGAGGCTACTGTATATACTACACCCAATGGACCCTATGCTGCTTGTGTACAGGCCAGAAGGGGGCCTGCCATCCCCAATGCCATTCCTCCCTCCCACCATTCATGCCATTTCAGAGACCTGTATGAATATGCTGATCATACTACATGCACATCAGGTTTGAAGGAATCACACGGGACAAGATGTTTCTTTTCCATGGATTTTATTCATTCCAGTACTGAAACTGGAAAACAACAGAAAAATCATTGTGTACAAAGTAGCGCACAAACTGGACATTTGTATGCAATAAGTAACAAACTTTGAAAACAAAGCACAGACTTTAAGTTAGGTAAGAAAAATAAAGAGAACAAGATTTAATTGTC
>JAWQFJ010026252.1:22500-26840 GCA_034096865.1 Theodoxus fluviatilis | reverse complement strand
TTCGGTTCCGTCTTGTATGGTAATCTGCTTTAATGTTTGAAATAAAATGTTTTAAAAAGGGATGGAACGCAAAATGAAACGAGAGATCCGAGCCTAAGTGCTACAAGAATCTATCGAAACAATTGCGACATATGTTGTCTCCCGGTTGCACAGAATAATAATAATACAGACTATTTATAACGCACATACCTTCCCTAATAGCAAGCTCATGGCGTGTACAATGACAAAGTCTACACTCATACAAAACATTCTAACACTCACATACTATACAATTGAAATAAAAAGAACAATTAAATACAATACAATTAATTAAGTAGCAGGCAAAACACGAAACATAAAAGAGGCGCCTTCACTGCTCGTCAGGAAAGACTGACCGGAACAGGTGTGTCTTGAGGGAGGTTTTGAACTGGGACATGGAATTAGAGTGACGGACAGGGAAAGGTAGGCTATTCCATGTTACAGGGCCGATGTAGGAAAAAGCTCGCTGTCCTTGGGTTATCTTTTTGCGACGGGGGACATTTAACGTTTTGGTGTCTGCAGCTGAACGGTTATTTCTAGCGGGGGTGTAGACAGTGAGAATTTCTTTGAGTGCGTGTGGTGCAGTTTGATTGAAGAAGTTGAAACACATAATGGCTAGCTTATACTCTATCCTCTGAGCGACGGGGAGCCAATGCAGTGCACGAAGGAGTTTGGATGTGGGAGTTCTCTTGGGACATCTAAAGATTAATCTAGCAGCAGTGTTTTGGACTTTTTGCAGTTTGTTTAGCAGAGTGCCAGGAATGCCGGCAAGAAGAGAATTTCCATAATCAAGACGGGACAGAACAAGGGAAGTGACAAGGGTTTGAGTGGCCTGTTGTGAAAGATAGTGACGAATAGTGCCAATTTTCCTTAACTCGTAGTAAGCTAACTGGCAAACTTTGTTCACATGAACTCTCATAGAAAGATCATCATCGAACATGACACCCAAGTTCCTAACAGACTTTGAGAATTCTATCTCACTCTGGCCTATGGTTAGTTTCAGGGCCTGATCGAATTCGCCTCTACCGCCAACCAGGAGAGCTTCGGTCTTTGAATCATTAAGTTTGAGTTTGTTCTGTGTCATCCACTGTTTCACATCAGAAATACAAAGTTCACTTGCAGAGAGAAGAAGTTGGATTTGACTGGGATGAGTGGAGTTGTAGAGTTGCGTGTCATCAGCAAATTCACTGTGAGAGAATGAATGACTGTCAATTACGTTGGAAAGTGGTTGGGTGTACAGTAGAAACAGCAGAGGACCCAGAACCGAGCCCTGTGGGACTCCGTAATTTAGCGGGGCAGGATCAGAAGCTATACCCTGGATCAAAACAGTCTGCCTACGTTCTGAGATATATGATTTCAGGAAGGAGAGTGCTGTGTTGTCAATGCCAAAAACATGTCTTAGACGGGAGAGAAGAATTCCATGATCTATTGTGTCAAACGCAGCACTCAAATCTAACAACGCGAGAAGGGAAACTTTGGAATCATCAGATGCGACAAGGAGGTCGTTTAGAACACAGAGCAGAGCTGTTTCGGTGGAATGGTGAGCACGGTACGCCGACTGAAAACGAGCCAAAAGATCATACTTGGACACGTGCTCTAACAACTGCTGCAAAGCTAATTTCTCTAACAGTTTTGAAAGAAAGGAAAGGTTGGAGACTGGCCTGTAATTGCTAAGCTTGTTTGGATCCAGGTCTTGCTTCTTCAGAAGTGGCTTGACTAAAGCTTGTTTGAAAACACTGGGGAAGGTGCCAGACTGGAAGCAATCATTGATTATTTGTGTCAGAACAGGCAGAATGTCATCAATGCACTCAAGTAAGAGGGATGTGGGAACAGGGTCAAGGTCACAGGAGGTAGGGGTCATACTACGGATGGTCTTAAGAACACGAACAAGATTATGGTTGCCACAAAATTAATTGCTAATTGTGTTCGTTCACCATCGTTTACACAATAATCTTTATTTTGATATACTTTTAAAAAATACTAAACACTATCTGACATCTTCACAAGGTATTTCCAACTGATGTCTTCGTGCCCACCCACATAGTACATCGAACAGGTTTCGTGTTTCATTGGAGAAGCATGCAGTTACTGTACAATCACATCAGCTAAAATGCATTTGCATCCTTTTCTGTTCCCTTGCACGGACTGGTACGTGCCGCCTCTGAGATTCCAGTCAGAAACCAAAGAGTATGTTCAGACTGAAGGAGGGAGCTCAAGTGAGAAGTGTGCGGGCCCATATAACATCTCTGCCCTGCTAGTCAGATTAGCATAATCTGGGCTAAGGAGATTTACACTGATAGAAATGGCCAGCCGATACCTACCCGGGACCAGCGGGGGCCATATACTGCCCGCCATCCGGGGATTGGCATGTGCAGGCGTGACTGAGCACATACATTACTCATGGAGGGGGAAAGCTCTCGGAGATTTTCCCCTGCCTTCCCCAGCCCGGCTGTGCATGGCCGTGCATGGCTGTGCATGGCCGTGAACGTTTTGACACGTGGGTCGCGCAGCTCACTCACGCAGTGCCAAACACATGCAGTCTTTGTTTTCCAGAGAGAGGGATTATCTGCATATGCAGTTACCACTCTGTTGGCCCCGCGCCGAGTCGCTTTGTCTGTGGTGGAGATTTGAATGAGCTGTCACTGTGCACAAGCTGATATATCTCAACTAGCTACAGCTTGTGAGTGTGTGTATGTGTGCGTGCGTGTGTGCGTGCGTGCGTGAGTGTGTGCGTGTGTGTGCGTGTGTGTGTGAGTTTGCGCGCGTGTGCACGCGCGCGCGCCCGATCGAGATTCTGATTTATCAAAATTCCAAAGCAAAAATTGTTTCTGAATAAAAACAATGCGTTTTCTTATTATTTCCCCGGTCTTATTTTCTTTAACAACCTGGTTTTTACCAGCTTTCTTTCTGTCTGTTTCGCATATAAGACAAGTGGCTGTTCGCCTGCCTTCTGTTGTTGCCGCCACGCCCTCCCCAGTGCTCGGGGACCTCCACCGAAGGAGGAGGAATAGGATCAGTTTAAGTGTAGCGGGCAAAGGTACCAAAGAACTTAGACAACAAGAAGCGTCACTCTAGTATTTTGTATAGTAAAAAAAGCAGGACGAGATTTTGCTAACGTCACAGGTATTTTTTACGTCACAGTCACTCACGAGTAATTATTGCTTACTTCCCTTGTTTTTGGTTGGATCAAATAACTTGTTCTTTGGTTGGATCATGAGTAGACGGTGTGGCCTTTGTTGCTCCTTTCGGGATTGTAGAAACAGGTTTTACACGTGCAAGTCAACATCCCAACACTTCTACGGCTAAATCTCGTCCTGCGTAAAATCGCGGAGTGACGGTTCTTTGATCTAACCAAAAACAAGGGACGCAACTCACGCAAACCGCCGGCTAAATCTCGTCCTGCGTAAAATCGCGGAGTGACGCGTCTTGTTGTCTAAGTTCTTTGAAGGTACTCAGTCAATAGGGGACTGAGATGTGTTCTGACGGGCTGTGGAGCGTTGGGCGGTGGGAGATGGCGAAGGCAAGGGAGTGGGGTAAAAGGGGGTGGGATGGGGAGTGGGGTGGGGAGGTGAGTGGATAAGCTACTTACTCCCAGCCTGACCCATTCACCGGTCTCACTCCCCCCCCCCCCCCCCCCCCCATCCTCCGGCCCCTCGGGCTTCCACCCTCACCCTCTCCTCTCCCCTGTCCCACCCCTCGGTTTCACCTTGTACTGACCCTCATCCTCTCTCCCCCTCCCTCCTCCGCCACCAGCCTCACCCCTTGCTCCACCCCACCACTGTCCCACCCAGTTACCCACCTCATCTCCTTCTTCCCAACTCCATCCAACTCCACACCCCACCCCTCCCCCGTCCCCCCTCTGGCAGCCCCGTTCAGCGCACTTCCGGCTCGACCTTCTTGATGCCGAGTCCACTGCATACTCAAGCCATTAGTCTAGATTGTGGTCTGCTCAACATGCAAACACAAACACACTTTACTGATTTGGAACTGTTCGACAAGGATCGCTTGTAAACTGAACCAGGCTGCCGTGGCTGTAGATTCCAATACTGCGATTTTTGTTTCGAATAAAAAGTACCATTTTGATGGAGTGCAAAATGCCTGAAGACCATTTCAGCCTGCCTTAGAATACAAGGCCCTATTATGATTTGGTTTATAGGTGGACTGTACTAGGGTCTAAGTAACGTCGCTGGATAAGACTAGTTCTTTTCATACATGTATTTGTCGTGTGAGAAATAACATGTTTCGATCCATGCTTTTGTTAACTTCTGGTTGTAATTATTTGTTGAGATGCCACAAGTAAAACAGCATTCATGTCAATGGAC
>JAWQFJ010026252.1:15000-17500 GCA_034096865.1 Theodoxus fluviatilis | reverse complement strand
TCACACCGACTCGCATCGCCAATGCCAGACAACACAACTCTATCCCCAATGCTGGACATTCCACAATCACGCGCCACGTGCCCTATTTTCCTACACCGGAAACACCTGATATTCCTACGAGACTGGCTCACACATCGTTCTTCCTTCCTCCATCCACTACTTCGGACTGGACAGTCACGCCTCCGGTGTCCCATCCTTCCACAACCAAAGCATGTGATACTTTTAAGTGGTTGACCTACACTCCTTCGCTCATCCTGCCTCCCTTCCTCCCGACTCTTCCTATGACCACTTCCCACATGAAGCAGGTGGTAGTCGTCTGCCAACGAAGCTGCCTGGTCAATCCCCTCTACCTTCCTCTCCCCTAGGTAGACTCGAATCTCATCCGACACCGAGTTCTCGAACTGCTCCATCATAAACACCTGTTTCAGTCGATCCAAATCAGCAGATGCCTCAACAGCCACACACCATCTGTCAAACGTGCCATGCAATCGATATGCAAAGTCCCTGAACGACTCTCTCTCTCCCTTCTTGCAATTCCTGAATTTCTGTCTATAGGCTTCAGAAGTGAGGGCATACTTCTTCAGAACTTCAGCTTTCAATGTCGCATAATCAGTCTCTTCTTTGGGCAAAGTGGTGTAAACTTCCGCAGCTTTCCCAATCAGAACGCTACCCACTATGACAGTCCAATTCTTCCTCTGCCACCTCAAACTCTCAGCTTGCTTCTCAAATGCCGCGAAAAAACCTTCCACATTCATCTCAGAAAACACCGGAACTCCTGTGTATCTTCTCAAATCAATCTCACCCTCTCTCTCCCTCCTGACCCTTTCTTCCTCCTCTTTTCCCTTCCTCTCTCTCTCCATCTCCACCTTGCTCTTTTCTAGCTCCAATCTCTCTCTCTCCAACTTATCAGCGTCTACCCTAGCTCTCTCTGCCGCCTCCATCTTCTCTCTCTCCAACCTTTCAGATTCTATCCTGGCTTTCTCTGCCGCCTCCATCTTCTCTCTCTCCAACCTTTCAGCTGCTTCCACTTCCAATCTCTTCTCTCTTTCACTCGCTTCTATTCTCTTCAATTCCACCTCCCTGTCCAAATTCTTCATTCTCTCAGCTGACTCTATTTCCATCTTGCGCATCTCCCATTCATGCTGCCTTTGTTTTTCCTCATTCGTCTCTCTCTCCATCCTCTTTCCCCCATCCGGATCCATCTTCAGCACATTCTCCTCAGCCTTCCTCTCATCCACAAACTTAATCAGAGCTTCTAACTTGGCAACTTTTGAAACCCCTTTGCTGACATCCATACCATATTTCTCACTCATTTCGTCCAAACCCTGTTTATCCAAAGACAAAATCTCCGACAACGTCGGCCACTCTCCTTTCTCCGCCATGACTAATTTATCAAATCCCCAAACACTAAAGAGCAAACTAGCAAACTTCCCACACTAAGTATCTACTCAAATCCTAAGAATAGTCAAATCAAATACTAAGCAAGGTCACACACACAGCAAGGCATGAAAGCAATCAAGGTGAATCAAAAGCAAAAATGGCAGTTCAGGTCATGTCACAACACTCTCGCTCAAGGCACAGACACTCCAAATTTAACTGTGAAACATGAATTCAGATTTACTTTACTTTTGCATTTCGTTCAAATTATCCCAAGACGAAGACCCCAAATGTGACGTACTTGTTCTTTGATCAAATTAACTCGTTTAAATGTCTAGGGGAAGAACCAAAGCACGCACCTTCATTCCTCCATTCACACGCTAGATGGTAATTGTCTAAATGAAGTAATGGCAAAAACGGTATCAATTCAAAGGAAGTAGTTTAATTTTCATGAATGCATTTACCAGTGAATGGTGACTGAGCGACAAACGCTACAATAAATGCATAGAATGCAAGTAGAAAACAATCAATTCAGTTCAGCAATTTGAAGCGAGACAAGTAAAAAGAAAACAATGAAAAGAAAGATGTCTGCCCGAGCCGAGGTAATTAACTAAATGTACTTATCTGACCCTTTCGATGAAAAACGTGCAGGTGGAGAAGCACGGACCTAAACCCCACGCTCACCGCGTTAGCACCGGGGTTGGAATTGGGGGGAGGGGGTCTGAGTGCACCGACATTGCAGCCGGTGACCCTGGAGGGAAATCACCACAGTCGATGAAACAGCTGAAACTTGGCATTCTTTCATTCTCTCTCTCTCTCTGGCATTCCTTCTTCTTCTGCGTCGTGTCGAGGGAACTGGCTCCTACGTCTTCTTCTTCTTCTTCCTCGGAAAGGAGTCGGTCTGCTCTCCAACAAGACAGGCCACCACACTTTAGCAAAGCAGGCAAGCTGGCTGGCAGGCAAGCTGGCTGTTCAACATTCCACCACCCCCTGGCAGAGGGGTTCGCTTCCAACTGGCTCCGGGCCGGCTGAGGTTTCTTACTATTCCCATTCTACGTTTCTCTATATGGCCACCGCCAAGTATAAACCTAACAAGCAGGGCGCCAGCATCTTCACGGACACT
>JAWQFJ010026252.1:0-12500 GCA_034096865.1 Theodoxus fluviatilis | reverse complement strand
GTCTATTCTTACCCCCAAACCACGAGGGGTCTATTCTTACCCCCAAACCACGAGGGGTCTATTCTTACCCCCAAACCACGATGGGCACTGGCTACACAGGAACAGATCGGGAAAATAGACATGATGTAGAAAAGAATAAAATATATTGAGGGTACGAAATGTTCAAAATTATTTCACATTATACTCATGTTATCCAGTTTTCGTAAGTAACGTCAAAATGTGTTTTTTAATAACATGTCTCCTCTTTGTCAAACAGAGGATAATAAATAAACACTAACATTGAACGATTTGACCCGAAAGCGTCAACAACGAAAAATACTCAAGTGGGCTTAATAGCACAACGCAATCATTCCGTCGACTCAGAAGTGTTCGTGCAAGTGGTGCAGTCACAGTAACCATCATTGTTTTGGCGCGAAAACTGCGACGCAGCTGTTTAAATCTCATGTCTGATTACTGTTGTGTGCATATGCGACCCGCCAGCACAAAACCAGTCCTAACTCGAGCAAAGGCAATTTGACCTTGTTAGCAGCTTGGGGGTCAACCCAGGTCACTCGCATGTTTTTGCAGAAATGCATGACGGGGGCACATACTTTTCACGTCCTCGAACAAATCACATACTGTGCAGCTGCCGCATGGTACCCCCTCTCCCCAGATGGAACCCATGTCCTTGGAGCTTTCGGGGCCCACTCCAGTAGCAAGAGCATGGGCGGCCCCAAGCAGCGTGCGCCACCGGGGATATCAGTGTGGGAG
This sequence comes from Theodoxus fluviatilis, assembly GCA_034096865.1. Taxonomy (NCBI): domain Eukaryota; kingdom Metazoa; phylum Mollusca; class Gastropoda; order Cycloneritida; family Neritidae; genus Theodoxus; species Theodoxus fluviatilis. The sequence continues at coordinate 11,750 of JAWQFJ010026252.1, read as the reverse complement.
GCAGATTTATGACCTACCTGGACACTGGCACTTGCGCCAAGTCCACATGGATGCAGCCTAGCGCTGTTTGATGACCCTGTCGGAGTGCGAGGGAATGATTTGCCTGACTAACACGTTTAAAACGCATGCGTGAAAGACGATTTCCCCCCTTTACCTCCGCTGTGTACCACCCGTACAGATAAACTTCAGAGGCAATGTTGTGAAAATTGCCGCCTGCACAACACCTATGTTCAAATGGGCAAAACATCAACAATTTGATTCTTAGTGTTCAAAAGTACGCATGTATGTCAATTAGAAGAGACTGCAGATTTCATACACACTTGATTCTCCAAACACACTAAAAGTTAAGACTGCAAAGTTTTGCTGTGGCTAGTCATGTGCTGCTTCGAAGACCCTCAAAGCCTAAAAAATAAATTTTCTTTTATCTACCCATCAAGGCGTTTTTGCGTCTGAAAACCGGAAGTCGCCATGCCTTTCACGTTAACAGCTGTGTAGCGCTCCATCAGTGTGGAAACTCTCTCTCTCTCCAAGCCATCAGCCCTCGTGCCCCACGTCAACAGAGCTGTAAAGGCAAGACAAGGGCGGATGGGTCCAGATAGCGGTCAGCGCAGATAGCCGTCGGTGTGGACAGTGGTCAGTTTGACTCCCAGGCTCAGTTGTGGCCGCACACTGGCCACGTGGCTGTTACCTGCGACAGGTGAGAGAATCAGATTTATCTTCTCTGGCTGGCTGGCAGGTGAAGGGTCTGCGGTCCGACCTTGTCGTAGGGGACTGAGTGCCTGCTGGAAGGCGCCTGTCCGACCCAGTCATCACCAGCAGCCAGTCCGCGGTGACCTCCTCTCTGTGTGCCGTGAAATCCTGATGCAGGTGAGGTCGAGATGGAAGGGTGGAAGGTGTGAGAAATGTGAGAATGAAAGAACGAACGAACAAATGAATGAATGAATGAACTACTTGAGTTTTACTGCCCTATGAGCCTCTGTAGGTTAAATAGGGACACTGGTCCCAGAAATCTTAGGAGATACTTAGAGCAGGGACAAATCAAGAAATCGATTTCCCTATTTCTTCGCCTTTTAAGAATCACGCAGGGAAACGCGGTGGGTCTAATTTTAGACTGGAACCACAGGAGGAGGGAAGGGGTGTGTGTGTGTGTGTGTGTGTGTGTGTGTGTGTGTGTGAGAGAGAGAGAGAGAGAGAGAGAGAGAGAGAGAGAGAAAGAGAGAGAGAGAGAGAGAGAGAGAGAGGGAGGGAGGGAGGGAGGGAGAGAGAGAGAGGGAGGGAGGGAGATTTAAAAGTCACGAATTGCCCTGATATTTTTCAACAAATTGATGCTGAAATCAAAACTCATTTTGCCGGTAAGTTTTCATGAAAAGGATAGAGTGTAGAATTGTTTATATAATGAAGCGTATACATGATTCTGTTGAATTGAATCAATATTAATCTGGGAAAAGGCACATGTAAATTACCGGCAGTGTGACAGAAGGATTCATGAGGAAATCTGCATTTACTTCGTAGAATACATAGCTTTTTGTTTGAAACGTATTAGACAATAAATTGCAAGAAGGAAGCAAGACATTCACTTCAGCACAGTGAATGAACATTATATATATTCAGTGTACTACTTTCCTCCAGGAGGTTTGAGATATTCTCTGCGCCTCGCACTTAATTACTCAGTGCATCGGCCTCACAGGATCGCAGACATTTGTCTCTAAGAAGCTACACTGTACGTTGCCACTGAGCACGAACAGTATCATCACACCTCTTACGATTTCGCTGACGGTGTACTGGTACGCACAACCGTTGTAAAAAATAGATATGTTGCATCTATGCGGCAAAACGTTAGAGCTCGAAATAAGCTTAATAATTTTTCATCGTCGTCTTCATTGTCTACATGGTCAATATTATTCTTGCTTTCAATTCTTCGGAAAGGCTAACGGAAGTGCCGCTAGCTTATTAGACATTCTATACTACAGTACAATCAAAGATAGTGTACTATACAAGTATTTGTGACAACGCTCCATCACTCACGGTACTGAGCCAATCAATTAACCTGAGACAAACGGGAGTTTTGGCAGATGCTGCAGGAAAAAAATGAATCTTCACGTACAAGGAAGCAATGGCATATTTTTCAATACAGACTGGATTGATAAACTGTCCATATGAATTGCCCAGCGCTGCTGGCAACTCAGCTCTTTCCATCACTTTGACAGGTGGCGCTGCCGTGTTTCCTCATAATTCTAGAAACACGTTGTGTGTGTGTGTGTGTGTGTGTGTGTGTGTGTGTGTGTGTGTGTGTGTGTGTGTGTGTGTGTGTGTGTGTGTGTGTGTGTGTGTGTGTGTGTGTGTGAGAGAGAGAACGAACGAACGAACGAACGAAAAGTTTATTGTTCAGGCCACCGGCCTATTACAATATGTTGTAGATTACTCAAACGAAAAACACAACAGTCGGGGGGGATGGGGGGGGGGGGGGGGGGGGTCAAGACTTCGACAATAAGTCTTGTTACGCGAATCGCGGAAATCGAATAAGTTCATGACTGTCCATCTCGCCAATTACCTCCTCTTGGAGCGCCAGGGCTGTTGCCGACGACGGGGTGGATGGGCACAGGTCGCACCTTCCTCCTGCTCGGGTGGTGGAGGGAGAGAGAGAGAGAGAGAGAGAGAGAGAGAGGGAGAGGGAGAGAGAGAGAGATTGATTGATTGATTGATTGATTGATTGATTGATTGATTGATTGTTTATTTGCAGTCGACGAGCCATCATGTAGGTATATACACATATGTACGAATTTAACAACATTAGCGTATCAGTTGTAGTCATAGTAAAATATTTTCTCCTGATAAGAAAGAGACATCAAAACTCGTCAATATGTGATTAGGCCTACATTTAAAATGAAATGAAATATATGTACACGAAGGTAAAATTGTTCAGGTATCGATTTTTAGTCTAATGCTCATACTGAGCATCTGATAGGTGTGTGTGTGTGTGTGTGTGTGTGTGTGTGTGTGTGTGTGTGTGTAAGTGTGTGTGTGGGAGAGAGAGAGAGAGAGAGAGAGAGAGAGAGAGAGAGAGAGAGAGAGAGAGAGAGAGACCCAGACACCCAAATACACGAGCAATCAACAGAAATTTGATTTTCAAATGCGGAAACATATACACTAGGTGTAGTTCTTCCTCGTTTGTTGTAGTATGCCTAAGACAGTTGTCAAAACAGAGACACGAAAAAAGGGATAGAAATACGCGCATTTTCAACAAAAAACGTTTCGTTAGGCAGAATATATTTTTTTAAAGACACACACATTAGGTGAAAGAACTCAGATTATGAGCTATTGTCCATATATTGTCCAAAATATTTAGTCCGCACTGTCAAAGAGTTCGTCATCTGAACACACATTTTAGTGGAGATGAATACCCTGCTCCTGAAGTCGTCTGAAATTAAGAACTTTTCTGAAAAAAAATTGATATGAATCCCACGATTTACCAAATTAGAATGTGTTGGACGACAGGAAACAGAATGCCTAGGAAACAATGAAACGTGCGTGATAATTATAACTCACGAATCATAGACGAAGCAATTAGGTCTAGCAGAAACGCCTGAGAATGAAGACGATAAGTTATAGCTAATTTCATTTTGTACCATTTTGTACTTGCTGCAGCAGATGTATCACTAGTGGAAAGTGCACATAACAACCCATAAGATGTAGTACACACGATTTACTCAAGTAAAGAGCTCTCAAGAGTGATTGAGACCTCGACAAATTTAGATGTCACTGTAGAGCTTATTTGTCATCATGAGGTGTGTCTGGGGCTGATACAGCTTGGCGGAGCACATCTCTCTCCAAGCCCAACCACAGCCGAGGTCCTCCCACCTGGAGGGTCGCCCTGGTCGTGAACACGTGGGCGTTGGATCCATCGTGGGACCTGTCCGCCCTGGCCGGTGACCTGCATCGCGGAGGTCTTTCGCCCAGTGGTGCCGTGTTAGCACCACGCATTTTCTTTCAGGGTTTGCTCCCTAAGCCTTTGCCTTTCCCAAGGCTACCCGCAAGGCAGCGGGAGGCTCGTGGAGGGCGGGGTCGTCTATCTCCCCGTACAGATGTGAAGCATCTGCCCACTGCCCACTTCATATTACCTCATATTATCCTGGACACTCACATCTGAACTACAGAGACGGATACAAGCACTGGAAATGAGATGCTACCTCAAGATTCTGAACATCTCATATAAAGACCATGTCACAAATGAAGAAATTAGCAACAGGATCAGGAGAGCATTCGGACAGTTCGAAGACCTGCTCTCAATCGTGAAAAGCAGAAAGATGAAGTGGTACGGTCACGTGTCAAGAGGCAGTGGGCTGGCCAAGACCATCCTGCAAGGTACCGTACCAGATGAGAGAAGGAGAGGCAGGCAGAGAAAGAGGTGGGAAGACAACATCAAAGAGTGGACAGGCTTGACCTTTGCTGACTCACAGCGAGCCACAGAGGATAGAGATCGATGGAGAAAGATTATCCGAAAGTCATCAGTGGTGCCTCAACAACCCATCTCAGGGTTAAAAGACTGAACTGATCTGAACTGAACTGTAGAGCTTAGCAGAAGACTGCAAGCATAGTGCCTTGCCTTAGCGATGTCTTCAGACAAAGTGAACATCTCTATAGGGGAGCTTAATCTGATTGTATGTAGGATTATCACTTACCTACAAGTGGTACTAGAGGCAGGGGCGGATCAGTTCATTTCGGGGGGGGGGGGGGTTCCAAATTTTTTTTTTGCAACGGGGGGGGGGGGGGGGACGGGGATTATGAAGGCGCTAACCGCTACTCCGACCCTGCAAAGCGGGGGGGAGGGGGGGGGGGGGGGTAGAAGGCTGCAAAATGGTGCAATCTGGTGCATTCTGATGATGATCATTGCCAGTTTAAGGCAGCAAATTAATGTTCGAGGGTAGGCGCACCTAGCACTGGCTTTATGACCCTCAGTGCGATTTCCGGACAGCCGAACTTTGTGATGTGGAGATCTTAATCGTGAACTTCTGAAGTAAGGAATATTCGCGTCGTGTTTCCCGTGACTTAGAAACATGCTCTCAGCAGTCTTTTCTGCTCTGTAAAAACAAACTTTTCGAGTATTTGTGGACAGTTCCTTGTGTGTACTTTGCAGTTTCTGTTCATATCTAGAAGTCAATTGCAGTCGCTTTGTCGTCGATTTGCAAATGATCGGTACTGTATGGATCCCAAAGCTGCATCCTTGTGGACTGGTCTGACTCGTTTACTTTTTCTCAACGGGAAATGACAAGGCACCGGCAACGTCTGAGGTTAATGAAGGTCTAATAACAATCGAATGACCCTTGTGCGGAAGTGAGCTGGCTGCGAGTTAAAGTGCTTCACAGCGAATGGACTTGGTGCTCGGGTTTGAACGTGTTTGATTTCTTTGTAGGCTTGTCTATCGTCACGGTTTGGCAAACGTGGTGCCGCGATATCTAGGTCATTTAAGTACTCGTAAGGTGAAGCAGTTTGAAACAGAATTGGATGAACATGCTGCCCATAATATCATTATCAATGCCTTTACGTTTCATTAACAAAAACCCAAATGAAGAAAATGCGTTTCAAGTCGGAGCCCTCTGCTTGACGAAGTATGTATGTATTTTGATGCACACAGTTGAGCTACTGACGAAATGTCACTTTGCGTTATCAACGTCTCCACTGAAACTAATAGCTTTCGTTTGCAGCAGCAAAGACAACAACTCAGTGACCGGGGTTGTGTGGTGGCGTGTGCAGTGTGCAGTGTGCATGGTGCCGTGCGGGATCTGAGTGGCGGGTGCAGTGTGCAGTGTGCATGGTGCCGTGCGGGATCTGAGTGGCGTGTGCAGTGTGCAGTGTGCAGTGTGCCGTGCGGGATCTGAGTGGCGGGTGCAGTGTGCACGGTGCCGTGCGGGATCTGAGGCGGGTGCAGTGTGCAGTGTGCATTGTGCCGTACGGGATCTGAGTGGCGGGTGCAGGGTGCAGTGTGCCGTGCGGGATCTGAGTGGCGGGTGCAGTGTGCAGTGTGCATGGTGCCGTGCGGGATCTGAGTGGCGGGTGCAGTGTGCATGGTGCCGTGCGGGATCTGAGTGGCGGGTGCAGTGTGCAGTGTGCTTGGTGCCGTGCGGGATCTGAGTGGCGGGTGCAGTGTGCAGTGTGCACGGTGCCGTGCGGGATCTGAGTGGCGGGTGCAGTGTGCAAGGTGCCGTGCGGGATCTGAGTGGCGGGTGCAGTGTGCAGTGTGCATGGTGCCGTGCGGGATCTGAGTGGCGTGTGCTGCGTGCATGGTGCCGTGCGGGATCTGAGTGGCGGGTGCAGTGTGCTTGGTGCCGTGCGGGATCTGAGTGGCGGGTGCAGTGTGCAGTGTGCACGGTTCCGTGCGGGATCTGAGTGGCGGGTGCAGTGTGCAGTGTGCATGGTGCCGTGCGGGATCTGAGTGGCGTGTGCAGTGTGCATGGTGCCGTGCGGGATCTGAGTGGCGGGTGCAGTGTGCTTGGTGCCGTGCGGGATCTGAGTGGCGGGTGCAGTGTGCAGTGTACATGGTGCCGTGCGGGATCTGAGTGGCGGGTGCAGTGTGCAGTGTGCATGGTGCCGTGCGGGATCTGAGTGGCGTGTGGCAGGGCTGCGGCACCGCGCCAGTCTTCACGGCTTGGACTCTCAGTGGTTCTACACACTTGATGAAGCCCGGATTTTGGACCGCCCTGCTTGATCCCGGTCTCTCTCAGTACCTGATCAACCCTAAAATTATTGATGCCCGTACTCAAGGGTCCATGAATGTTTGAATAGGTCGATACTCTTCTGTTGTCGGAGATGGGGACTCTCTCTCTCTCTGTGTCTCTCTCTGTCTCTCTCTCTGTCTCTCTCTCTCTCTCTGTCTCTCTCTGTCTCTCTCTCTCTCTCTCTCTCTCTCTCTCTCTCTCTCTCTCTCTCTCTCTCTCTCTCTTTCTCTCTCTCTCTCCCCGTGCGTAAACACATGTGTTTGATCATTGATAACGCTGTAAATCGTATTAAAATATGCTTTTTTATGGTAAGAGTGGTGTCGATGATCTGAATTTTTCTGGAACACATTACATACTTGACACTGGAATTGTCTGTCTCTTTACTTCGGGAGAGAAATACATTACCCATTGGGGCATTTGTCAAATTACAATTTCATATTCATTCATTCATTTGTGAATCTAGCCCATTAGGAATTCATGCCATAAAGATATCGAGGGGGGTTTTGAACTCCGTGCAGTTTGTCAACATGTTTCCTTGCATTGCAGTGTATCTTAGGACTGCCTGGGTAGACATGATAGTTGCAGTCCCTGTAATATTTTATGCCAGTCAGTGATAAAGCCACATTGGTTCCCTCAAACACACTGCTCACTTACAACATTGCTAGACATTGTTACATTGTGACTGCCGCGTGTCTTTTCGCGTGACGCTGATGTGTGCTTCCCTTTTGGGCCATCTGGAGACGTTCCGCGTTTTGTTTGTCATGTCCCCTTTGACATTCGTCATAATTTCAGTTCAATTACAACGGACTTGGGCAGTTTCCGTATTACAAGCGTCAACGTTGATAGAATGTTTCTTGAAGTCGCACGTTTGTTTTACTTTTGGCTACAGTACTTACCATTACCTGTCGTCCGTGGATGGATGGATGGATGGATGGATGGATGGATGAATGGATGAATGGATGGATGGATAGATGGATAGATGGATTAATGGATAGATGGATGGATGGATAGATGGACTGGAGGGATGGAGGGGTGATGGATGGAGTTTTACGGCCTATTAGCCCTTGTAGGCTCTTTAAGGCCATCGATAATGAAAAATCGTCAGAGCAGATCACAATAAGAGGAAGTCAACTCACGATGTCCCTACTTATTCGCCTCTTACGAATCGAGTAGGGTGACGCGGTGGGTGAGTTCTTACTCCCAACCCACCTGAGTGCAGATTTTGGCAGCTGCACCACTGTACCAATGTTGCTTGTGATATGGCGACTTGTCACCAATCGCCCACACCGCCTTACACTGTGCCCCCTGGTCATGCATAGGGCCACGATCAACCATTCCTGGCATCTGATGACAAACACAGTAGCGGACGCATGTGGGACACATTACATCAGATACCAGCGCCATCCACATGCCATAGGGTGTATTTCAATAAATGCTGCGTTAAGAGTCAATCTCATGACTGTGTACCATCACCACTATCGCATTAAGTGAGGCGAGTTTCCCAGCACTAATTTCATGACTGTGTACCATCACCACTATCACATTAAGTGAGGCGAGTTTCCAGCACTGTGGATATATGCAATCCAAAGCAATCCAAAAATCATTTCCGGTATTTAAAAAAGTGATCCTGTAATCATGCGTAGTATGTAATCAGTCAATACTTGAAATTAATTTGTTTCCTAAACCAGGCAATGGCTGCTTTTGCGTCCCAGTTTAGATACTGACTTCTGTTTGATTACAGCCACCATTTTTAATAATTCCGGAATCTCCCTTGGGGTTGCGATGGACTGCATCCATAGTCTGGGAAACTCGCTTCCAGATTTGCTCCCGGGGGGAGAGAAAAGAGGAAACGTGGGTGCAGCACCTCACCCGAGGACCCAAGCAGAGGACCCGTCCTGCCTCGAGCGCCGCTAACGCTAGCCGCGAGCGACAGCGGAGGTGCGTTCCCCAGAGGAAAGCGATTGGCATCGATAGGTATATGGGGGGGAAATGTTCAGAGATGGGCGCTCACGCCGAGCGCTTCCGTGGACAGGGTCAAGTAGGAGAAAAGTTTTTGGCTTCGCAAGCGCTCATCGTTAACGTTCATCCCTGAACGCGTTTGATACGTAGCGATACGAATCACTTCCTTCTGGGGAACGCACCTCTGGTGAGCGCTGTTGACATTGGAATAGAGCCGTAAGGACGTAGCTATCATCCATGTGAGATGGAAAAATCAGTATCCTGAGGATTCTCCCAGTGGATCAGGGGTCAGAACAGACCCATCGCGTCTCCCTACACGATTCGTAAGAGGCAAATAAATAGGGACATGGAAACTTGAATTGTGCATACTTGGAACTATTCTAGTGATTCTCGTGCTTAATGGCCTTACATAGCCTACAAAAGCTGATAGTTCTTCAAATTCCATCCATCCATCGTGAGGAGTTTTGCTTTGTGTAGCTCCGTGATGTTTGATGCAACCCAAACTTTAAATTCAGATTACGTTTGAAAAATTATAAATTCGCCAAAAATGAGTGGAGAGGAATGAGACTTGTCGCACGTTGTATTAGGCGAGCGAATTGGGGCGCTCTGGCTCACCTTGCATTAGAGGTGAGGCGAATTGGGGCGCTCTGGCTCACCTTGCATTAGAGATGAGGCGAATTGGGGCGCTCTGGCTCACCTTGCATTAGAGGTGAGGCGAATTGGGGCGCTCTGGCTCACCTTGCATTAGAGGTGAGGCGAATTGGGGCGCTCTGGCTCACCTTGCATTAGAGGTGAGGCGAATTGGGGCGCTCTGGCTCACCTTGCATTAGAGGTGAGGCGAATTGGGGCGCTCTAGCTCACCCTGCATTAGAGGTGAGGCGTATTGGGACAGAGCGCCCTCTTGGGCTCGCCTTATGCAACGCAAAGCTGGCTGGGTTGAACATGTGTATGCTGCTATTTTGAGTCACCTTGTTCACTAGCACTGCAGATATTAGCACTTCGGCCTTTTTTGTTCTGATGGGGTATCGCACCCTTTGGTGCCAAGGGTGTTTTGCCAACACAGTCAGTATTGTCACGTGTATTGCGGTAGCTAAACTAAACAAAAGCAATGTAAAAACGGTTCCATCCCCGGCGGTTTCAAATGTCAAATCTCTTTCATAGACCACCAAAGTTTGGGAATTGTTTTGATAATTTCTGCAGCGTGCATTCATGCCAGGCGCAGTTATAGGTGCACCCAGATGTTACACTGAACACAATATTTGACTCTGAGATGTTTCTTTTCTTCATCATCATCATCGTCATCGTCAGCATCACCATTATCGTCGTCGTCGTCTTCGTCGTCAACATCAGCGTCAGCATCAGCATCGTTGTCGTCGTCGTCATCATCATCATCATCATCATCATCATCATCATCATCATCATCATCATCATTTGCCAGAAAAGATACACATGTATCCATCCATCCTTTAGTGCACGCGCACCTGCTTAGTGTGAATCTCTCTCTCTCTATATATATATATATATCTCTCTCTATCTCTCTATCTCTCTCTCTCTGTCTCTCTCTCTGTCTCTCTCTCTCTCTCTCTCTCTCTCTCTCTCTCTCTCTCTCTCTCTCTCTCTCTCTCTCTCTCTGTTTCTGTCTCTCTCTTGCTCTCTTTCTCTGTTTCTGTCTCTTTCACTCTCTCTGTTTCTCTTTCTCTGTTTTTCTCTCTCTTTCTCTGTTTCTCTCTCTGTTACGAAACGCATATTTTCCATTTATTCCTGGTTGTGGTTATATCGTATAGTGGGTTGGGAATTACCTGCCAAGCCAGTGTTGATGTTGGGATTGATATGGTGAATGGAGTTTTGGAAGGGAAAACTAACAGTGAACCTTGCTTTCCTTCCAATACAGAAATGAACTTAGTGGAACGTTTGGGAGGATATATTATTCATCTCGATTCACGCTCTACCATTGACCAATCTGCAGTGAACTTTTCAGGGAACGGACTAATGAAACTGCTTGGTTATTGTTCAATGGGAGAAGTAGATGACTATATGAACATTTGATTGGTCAATTGATACGAGATCGTGAATCAAGACATCCTAAAACGCTGTGATTGGTTGAGAACAACAGGTAGACTTTTACCGTTGTATTTAAACCCTTGCTTTGGGATCACGGGTGTGCCCGTAGCAAAACTTTCATCGAGACAGCCCATGTGTAGGACGGCGCCCTGTCTCAAAGAGTTCACGAGGTGGACATGTGTGAAAACTGATGGAATTTTCGTCCACTGATGGACTAATTCCCAGTGACTCTCTTCAAACGTCTATGGATAAACAACGGGAGAAATGGAGGACTGTTCTCACTTCTGCCTGGAGGGAGAGACAACGTAAGGTATTGCAATCTTTTGTTTTTGCAACGTTTTCCTCTCCTGAGTGAATTATCTGCTGACCACCCTGTGAGGAGAAATTGTCTCTAGAAATTTCTCCCACTTCTGAGAAAGCCACCTGCGAGAAATCTCTGACCCCTCGCGCCCCGCTCCTCCTCCTCGTCGTCTTGCCTACCGTCTCGCCTCGCCCCCTCCTCGTCGCCGTCTCAGCTCGCCTGTCGCCTGCTCAACGACGCCTGCCGCCTACTACCCGCTTGACGTCAGACTATACGTTGATGCAAGAGCCCTCCATCTCCGGAATCAAGTGCAAGTCCCCGCCTCACCCTCCACCACGAGAGTGGGGAAATCTCCACGCCTCATCACCAAAGGAGAATCTCCAATTTCGTCGTATATGTGCAGTGCGTCCATGAATGGACATCCCCCTCCTCTAACCACCCCCCCCCCCTCTCCCCGTGTGTGTGTGGAATCTCATTCACTGGAAAAGTAGCCCGTTTTGCCGGCTACGGATTGGCTGGACGCCACACCAAGTTGCGTACGTGAGTACAGGTTTCCCATCATGGCTTGGCAGCCCTCTCTCTGCGCATGCGCCACTAAGATAAGTACCCTTCTTCATCTCTCCGACTTGAATTTGAAATAATGTAATCTCTCGAAGACATATTGACATCAAAGACATTCATGTATGTTGGTATATATACAGTCATCATTTCTGGCA
>JAWQFJ010026251.1:0-12345 GCA_034096865.1 Theodoxus fluviatilis | reverse complement strand
GAGCACGATACGAACACCGTGAGGAAAGCCTCTAAATTTCCCCCAACGTCCAGGCTGCCTCACGTGACTTTGATTGTATCGCGCTGCTGAAACTTTACAACGTGGCAGGCAGGCAGTTTTTTTTCTCTCTCTCACCGTGAGGAGGACATTCTTTTTGTCGAAGTGATCATGGCGCAGAAGTTCATCAAAAAGTCATGAGGGCTCGGATTACCTGTCCTGGTGTTCTCGGAATGCACCGAGGGCACGTGGTAAGCAGCCTTTGAGTCTGCGTTGCCATGTCCTCCTTGGCGAGGGAATGGAGGATATTTTTTCACCATGCAATTTTAAAAACAGTATGTCGAATGATTAAGATCACCTCGCCCTTTCAGTTTTTGCAAGGATAATCTGGAATTCTTGTAGGCTATGTCATATTTACAACATTATGTGATAATAATAAATATTTACATCTCTCTTCGTGTGACCTCTGTCATGGGTGAAAGGAAAGCAACATATAAACCGAACCACTGTAACATCTTCCTTTTCGATCCGGAATTTAAGACTATGTCATGCATGAATTAATACCACATTTATGGCAAATGTGCGCTCGCTAACAAAATGTGTGGAGTGCAAGGTAGGTATGATTAGCATAACTCGTGAAACACGAAAAGTTTGGTTCAAGTTATATCCGTGGTCTAGCAACGTCGTGTCCCCAAAAGAAGAAAAAAGATACAATGTACAATGAATAATGAATGAATGAATGAATGAATGAATGAATGAATGAATGAATGAATGAATGAATGAATGAATGAATGAATGAATGAATGAATGGAGGAATGAATAAATAAATAAATGCATGAATGAATCATTGCTGACCATAATCCTTTGAAGGTTATGCAAGGCCACTGAAAACGAAAATCACCGGAGTTAGAACGAGAACAAGTCCAATCTCCCTGGTCTCTCGTCTTCTACGAACCTCGTCGCCAGGCGCGGAGGGTTTACTCCAAATACTTCAAGCAACCATTGAGTGTGAGCATGAGCTTCCGGAAATAAGGATGAACATATTTTCAACAAATATAAAACTGACGTGTGTGGAAGTTTGTTTTATTTCAGAAGACGCACTGGTGATATGTCTTTGTATTATTATGTCATGAAATGTTGAATACATTTTGTGAAAGTGTAAAAATAGAAGTGTGATTTTCTTTTGCTCCGTTATTGTTTCCACTGATAATCTTCCCCTTCAAAAGCAGTGAGTATGTTTCAGTATTTCGCTTAGGTCTTTTTCATTGTTACCTTTAAGATTCTCATTTCAGAGACTAAATACTCCCACCCCCCAAAGTTGTGCTTGCACACTGTCTCTATTTAACGAAAGAGAAAAACAATCACCAGGTGTAAACAAACAGTATGTCAGTTAAACACTTGACCCATTAGTTTGTGAGACTTGTTTAAAAACAAAAGAGCCTACTAGATTAGGCCCAAAACCTTCGCAGCCAGAGGTTTCAGCTGATGAAAGGTCGTCGCGCGACTCTAGCCGTATGTAGTTTTTAGGTACATCGGGGACAATAGTGACATTTGTGATGTAAAACTATTGTGATAATTTTCCCCCACTTCTATTCGCATTCACCAGTACTATCTCTGCTTTCCTTATCCAGGCTGCATATGATGTAAACTACGTCTATATTTGTTCATGTGTTGCTCGTCTGACTAGATTCGAGCGGCGGGAAAAGCTGGCTGTCACATGACCCGATGACGTCACAGCGGGTTGTCCTGCTGGATGACGGGACGCTGACCAGCGCCAGGCAACGCTGATGGGCCTGCCAGGCCCCAATACCAATGTTGATACTCGCAGTCGTACGCTTCCACCACCATCGAGCTCGCCTGGGCTTGCACAGCTTTCGCAGTAGAGACTCCTCGAAAGAGGAATTATGCCGCACTGTAGGCAAGGGCGAAGGAATGCACAGCATGCACGCGCAGGTTGGAAACTGTAAGGAGAGCTCTGAAAAGTGCCTGAAATGAAGCGATTACCACGCCACAGTATGCTTAATTCCTCAGTGCAAATGCTCTGTTGATTCTTTGTTTGTCTGTCTGTCTGTCTGTCTGTCTGTCTGTCTGTCTGTCTGTCTGTCTGTCTGTCTGTCTGTCTGTCTGTCTGTCTGTCTGTCTGTCTGTCTGTCTGTCTGTCTGTCTGTCTGTCTGTCTGTCTGTCTGTCTGTCTGTCTGTCTGTCTGTTTGTCTGTCTGTCTGTCTGTGTGTGTGTGTGTATGTGTATGTGTGTGTGTGTGTGATTGTCTGTCTGTCTGTCTGTCTGTGTGTCTCTCTGTCTGTGTGTTTGTCTGTCTGTCTGTCTGTCTGTCTGTCTGTCTGTCTGTCTGTCTGTCTGTCTGTCTGTCTGTCTGTCTGTGTGTCTCTCTGTCTGTGTGTTTGTCTGTCTGTGTGGCTGTCTGTCTGTCTGTCTGTCTGTCTGTCTGTCTGTCTGTGTGTGTGTGTGTGTGTGTATGTGTATGTGTATGTGTGTGTGTGTGTGTCTGATTGTCTGTCTGTGTGTCTGTTTATGTGTCTGTCTGTGTGTCTGTCTGTCTGTGTGTCTGTCTGTCTGTGTGTCTGTGTGTCTGTCTTCCTTCCTTCCTTCCTTTCTTTCGTTCGTTTGTTCGTTCTTTTTTTTCTTTTTTTTCGTTCATTCATTCTTTCTTTCTTTATTTGTATGTTATAGAGTGAGGTTTTCAGAGAATGTTTCGATCTCACCCTATTCCACCATGGGAGATTTCTGGCGAGGAAAGGATGGCTAACTTTCCGAACTATTTTATATTCATCTTGGCACTGAAATGAACAATGAGTTTCTTAACTATATCTATATTTGATGACTTTAGCGGATTTCTTTGCAGGCAAAGGCGCTATTAGCTATTATTCTTATTGGCACTTGAACATACTTGTTCAATAAATGTAACACAGAACATATCAAAGACTTGCTATATATACATTTTGTATTACGATTCTACAATGTAGTGTCATTCCTTTTTCCAGGTGGATGGCATTTGTTAAATGTGTGCCACTAAACGGATGCCCGTCATCGTCTGTTTTCCCAACACCTCACTGTCTCTGCTTCCCAGCTTCCCGCCCGCTGTGCCTCGCACTTTTCTCGCTGTGCTCTCCGCTTCCATCTCCTGGCCCTCCTCAATTATGCAGTGCTGGACATCCCTGACGCGGTGACCGACGGCTAAATTGCTCTGCGATAACCATAAAACATTTCATTCTCTTCCCTTGTAAATACGACACCCTGACAAATTACTGTCGTCTTGGCAACGGAGTGCGGGGCTGGGGCTGCAATTGTCTCCCTTGCTTTCCGCTCTCGCTGTTGCGGGGGAGACGAAAGCGTCTTCGCCTCGAGTCGCTATCAAAACATCGTTTCTCAGGACGGAACAAGAGGGACTCGCCAGGGTGATAACGATGCCACGAATGACGATGACGGCGATGTCAGATTGGCGTCTGCCCCCAAAAGCGATGAGTTGCTCTGACAGAGGTGTCAGAGCGAAAGTGCCCCACGAGCCTCTTCAGGTTGGGAGGTTTGGGGAATGTCTCAAATCGAGTACTGGGTAATTGCAGTCGAACAACTTCTCTACGCCTTTTCCGTTTCCATAGCTCGTTAGCATTTGTTTCTTTGATACCCCATTGAAATCTTGTCTAAATTCGATAGGAATTTTATTTATTTTAAGCCGGTCACTTCTCCAAATGCACCCCATCATTTTATTGGAAGGACAATTAAAGGATGCACATCTTTATAAGGAAATTCACCATTTAGGAGCAATGGGAGTAGCACATTTTACAGATGAGATTTTGGCCAAAGGCAAGGTATGTGGTGACTGTAATGTGACGTTAGTTGAATGTTCTTTATACTTTGAGGAAAAGCGGGTAATGTTGAAAACTAGACAAAATCGATTCATTCTTCTGTTAGCGTTATTGAGAAGTTACGACATCTTACATGAAGATGATATTTGTATTGTTCGAGGCAGCAAAACATTAAGCAAATTAGGAAAAAGTTTATGGAAATAATCATCATTGTGGGTATACATATATAGCAAGCGCAGTGTAATAATATATAATAGTTTATTCATCGCACATACCTTCCCTTGACAGGCAAGCTCACGGCGTTTACAATCCAAAGAATCAACACTCATACAACCACTCAACACCACATTCCTACAAAAACTCACACACTACACACATAAACAAAAAACAAAAACTAAGATCCAATAGAACAAATAGAACAAACTATACAATATACACAGCACTTGCAGGCCAGGTCAAGTAAGGCGAAGCAGTTCAGCGAGAAAGGCGGATCGGAAGAGATGGGTCTTTAGAGCACTTTTGAACTGGGGCAGAGTGCCAGAGTGACGGACTGAGAGAGGGAGACTATTCCAGGTTACATGTCCAATATAGGAGAAGGCACGCTGTCCTGGAGTTTTCTTGTTACGGCGGGGACCTTAAGCATTCTAGAGTCAGCAGCTGAGCGTAGAGATCTGGAGGGCGTGTAGACTGCAAGCATTTCTGTGAGAGCGTGTGGTGCGGTGTTGTCGATGGCTTTGAAGCACAAAGTAGCAAGTTTATAATCTATCCTCTGAGAGATGGGGAGCCAGTGAAGTGTATGTAGGAGTGATGAGACATGGGTACGCTTGGGACATCGAAAAACTAGCCTAGCAGCACAATTCTGAACTTTCTGGAGTTTGTTAAGCAGAGTGTCGGGGATGCCAGCGAGAAGAGAGTTTCCATAGTCGAGACGAGACACAACAAGTGATGTGATGAGCGTTTTGGTGGCCTGCTGAGAAAGATAATGACGAATGATACTAATTTTCCTTAGCTCATAATATGCTAACTGACAGACTTTGTTGACATGAGATCTCAATTGACAGATCATCGTCAAACATGACGCCTACATTTTTAACAGACTGAGAGAAGACGATGTCACTGTGACCAATGGTTAGTTTGAGGGCCTGATCCGATTCGCCTCCGCCGGCCACCAGGAGTGCTTCAGTTTTTGAGTCATTGAGTTGGAGCTTGTTCCGGGTCATCCACCGTTTCACGTCAGAGATACAGTGTTCGCTGGTAGAAAGAAGAGAGTGGATTTGACTGGGATGGGAGGAGTTGTAGAGCTGGGTATCATAAGCAAATTCACTGTGAGAGACTGAATGACTGTCGATATGTGTGCATGACAAACAAAGCTTAAGTACGAAAAACACTTTTCGAGAAAATACCGAGTAAAGTTATTGGTGCACTAAGTAAGGTACATAGTTTCCTTATATTTTAAATTAATAAGATTTCCTCTATGAACATGCTTTTTTGTCTGGAATTTGCATAATTAAATACATAATAATGAGGTTGAAATATCTCATGTTGTCTTTTTTTCTCTCTCAGTACTTTTTTGCCTTGTTTTCTCATGCACTGTCACGTGACATTGTATCCCATTATATCCTCGGAGAAAGAAACCTACATCAAAGAAATGTTCGTGTTAATTCATACGATTGGATATCAAGTACTTTATCGACGAATGGCCGTTTCCAAAATCTCACTCGACAGGAAAGTATCTAAAACCATGAAATATTCGCTTGGTAAAAATGTACACAATAGAAGATCGTCTGCAAATGTACTTCACTGGCATTCCCCAACCATCGAGTGACACCCCGCTCCAGTCCTGGACTGCCCTGCTACCCGTGCCGTGCCTTGGCTGCAGCAGTGTGGGGCTGTGGGGGGCAGGCTGCCATTAAGCGGCTAAGCTGGTCAGGTTTCCGGGCTCCCCGTCTCCTTGCATTAGACTTTCTGTTTGATTCCTCGCCCATCCATTATTGAGGGCACCCCGCCTCACCTGCCTGCCCCTGCAATCGATAGGGGGCGCCACTGCAGCACTCGCGCCCTCTCGCGGCTACGCTTGTCTCCGCGGGAGAAAAACTCCGGGCACCCATCTGTGAAAAGCCGATCTGACCCGCCCCTAAGTGCACCAAGCGCGCGTTTTCCAGGATTGCAGTGAATAGTCTGGAAGAGAAGCGTATGCATAAATGAAGGTGAGGCACCCTGTGAAAAAATTTGATGTAAAAATAAAGGATGAATTTTGCAAGACCTTGAATGCATTATATAGTTAATTTCAGATGAAGTGGGAATCAAAACTCCAGAGTAGAGCACTTGTATGTTGAGGTGAGGTTTCGATCAGAGAACTGGTATCCAACGCCATATTGGTAGAACCATGTTCAACCTTTTGATGTAGATCCACATCTATATATTCTAGCGCTTTTCAACGCAACGTTACACATAAAGAAGCCCGGGGAACGAAAGTGTGTGTGTGTGTGTGTGTGTGCGCGTGTGCGTGTCCGTGTGCATGTGCATGTGTGTGTGTGTGCGTGCGTGTGTGTGTGTGTGTGTGAGAGAGAGAGAGAGAGAGAGAGAGAAAGAGAGAGAGAGAAAGAGAGAGAGAGAGAGAGAGAGAGAGAGAGAGAGAGAGAGAGAGAGAGAGAGAGAGAGAGAGAGAGAGAGGAGAGAGAGCATGAAAGTAGAGAATTCGACTACTTTCTTTCTTGTATTTTAGTACAACAGCGCTTCTTTTGTAAACAAATTAATATATCTGCACATTATTTTAATTAGGAAAAAGAGACCTCGTTTGACGAATAGCACACCGTACATATTATTTGTTTCCTTTAGTACAACATACCTAAATATCCGCTTTGCACAACCTTTCTAGCTAGAATATTTGAAACGGGAAATTATAGGCAAACGACAATCCATGATGTAGCAGATATTGATGAAAACAATAAATTCTGAGACAAACGAGGGGGGAAAAGTCCAAAAGTAGGGGACACTAATACAATTCCAACCTGGTATTGATGCCTTTTTGCAACTGCATAACTTCAGGGTTTTCAAGATGTTTACTCCTCAACAAATTTTCATTGGTATGGGGATTATGTTTGTACTAAGTAAGTATTTTCAGCAGGACCTTATATCTCTGTCAATAGCACCCAGTCATATTGCAGATATTCTGGACTATTTTGAACGATCATTACCTTGATCGTGAAACAATAGTGCTCTGTGTGTGTTTGTGCGCGCTCGTGTGTGTGAGTGTGTGTGTGTGTGTGTGTGTGTGTGTGAGTGAGTGAGTGTGTGTGTGTGTGTGTGTGTGTGTGTGTGTGTGTGTGAGAGAGAGAGAGAGAGAGAGAGAGAGATAGAGAGAGAGAGAGAATGGAACCACAAATATAGCTAAACGTCGTAGCCTCTTTGCTATTCATCACGTATTTCGACGTGATCACATGAATATAGAGAATACTGAAAACAGGAAAGTCAAAGAATTGCTACGAAATATATGTGCCTGAGAAAGTATTCGCATGAATGACAGTTCTGCATTTGCGTGGAAAGGAAAAAAACAATTTCAGTGGCTTCAATGTTTATAAATCATTCTCCAACATGTCTTTAAAAAAAAGTCCCTTCACTGAATAAAGTCAGCAACTTCGTAGCAAAGACGCTTTTTTAACTAAACAAATTTGTTTGGAAAACTTTTTTGACTCTAGCCAATATTTCTTTTCTCCGCGCTCCAACCCCTCGGATCGAACCCAATCTCTTCGATGGTCATTTTCGGGTGAAGCACTTCTGTCTTTCCTCGGCAAATATCCAATTTCCTGGAGCACTGGCGAGTCTCGGAAAGGCTTCGTTACCATGTGTCCCACTAATCACAGACAACAACTTCCGCACACAGTCGGGATGAACCCCCGCCTTTCTATTTGGTTTCATAAATCTTCCTTGATTTGCTGCGAGGGAAAATGGGGTCCGCCGACGTCGGTTCCATTTCTGCCAAGGGGAAATCACTCCCCAGAGTCTCGCTAGGAGGCGCTGCAGACCGTCGCCATCATTGTGGCTGCGCGCATGCGCGTAAGCTGAAGTGCCATCTTGCGTCGCACGTGCCTCCCTGTGCTTAATGAACCGCAAAAGGTTATGGCGGAGGTTAGCCAGGCTGGCAAGTGAGTGTGCCCGGACGGGGATTTCCTGAACATTAAACCTATCTCAGATCAGGCGAAAAAAAGTGCTACACTGCAATTGCTTTGGCCTGCATGTTTAACAGCCTTTCATCTGTTTTCAGAAGAAGAAAAAAGTGCTAGGCAATGCAGTCCACCCCGCCATCCTCCACCCCTCCAATTTTGCCCTTAAAAGAAAATATGTGGATGGAAGGAAAATGGAAAAGAAAGTAAGTGGCGAAAATGGTAACGCTGTGATGTGATGCGATGAGAAACAACCGAAACAAGAAAACTGAATGCAGTATAACACTCACAAAAGGCCATTTACATTACGCTTCCACCGCTATCCCTAATAAAGCGTGCGAGTTCGAACGTAACTTGTTGTAATTGCAGTCGGGGAAGATACTCGAATAAAAGAAGTGTGTGCTCGGGAATTATATATCGACGACAGCTTTCATCTCAAATCTAAATGTGCAATGAGAACAGTTCTTTGATATGAGCGCCAGAGATCTAACAAAGTTCTCGTGGTGAGTTTATTTGTACCCGTGTGTACATTAGACACACTGAGATGTAATAATGAGTAAATCATCATTTCGCTGCCAGATGACAATACGAGTACTGATAAAGCAATTGCTTTCAAACTGCTTCTTTGCATGACCCATTATAGTATGTAGCAATGCACAAGTTTGACAATAGAACAAACAAATGTTTTCAACTGTTTGACTAAACTGCAATGACACTTGATAAAGCCAATGCATATATTGATCAAGTTAACAGATAACACATTTTATGGAATAATGATATAATTTAGACGACCACGAGGACCACTACCACGATAACCGTAACCTACAATATCAACACATTACTACCACTGCCATTATTACTACAACTTCCATCTTGACCACTACCACTACAACCACCACCATCATCACCACCAAAATTTCAATCGTCGTCGTGCACGACATCGGTTCATCATCGCCGTTGCCGCTAGCAAGGTCATCATTCAATTTTCTTTCTTCCAGATTTTCAAGTGTATTTGTCTTCTTTGTCACCCCCCTCTCTCTGACCTCAGTGCAACTGAATTTACTCTTCTGTCTCCTCTGCCTAAGATTTTCTGCAGTTTCATTGGTTGGTCTCTCTGTTTCCATCTTCTCCTTTTGATCAACCCCTATCCAATACTTGACTGTGCTCTATCCTCTCTACATGTGTTGTGCTTTCTTGCTTCATGCAGTCTACAGAGAACGTGGGGATGGAATGGAGCTACACTAATGGTTACATAGCAGGTGGTGGCGTCGTCAGCAGTAATTAAGATTGTCAGGAGGATAGAGCAATCGAGGAAGTGAATCTGGGTGGAGACACTTTAATTTTTAAAAGCTTTCTCAACCTGGAGGGTAAACACGTCTGGTCAGTCTTTCACTATTCCTCCACTCACCAATGCGAATGGCCCAGAGTGCAGCACGTACATCCGTCTTTCTTTGTTGGGACCTGCTTCATGAAAGTCGGGCCAAGAACTGACATTAAGAACGATATTCAACTTGGATGTGAACCACGTTCAAGGAAACCTAAATTTCTATACGACCCGCCACCGCTCCCCCTGTGGGTTGCGGGTAGGACTAGACCCACCACATCTCCCTACGGGATTCGTAAGAGGCGAATAACTAGGGACATCGTGACTTATTTGCGTTTTCTCTAATCTATTCTAGTATTTTTCGTGATCAATGGCCTTACATAGCCTACAAAGGCTGATAGGCCGTAAAACTCCCTCGCTTTCTCCCTCCCTCCCGCCACCACAAAACCCGCCCCAACTCAAGTTTTACCCCCGCCAAGAATGTTTTGTTTTGAGGTCGGTTGGCTGGTTGGTGCATTGTTCGGTAAAATAACTCCGAAAGTTCAGCCCGGATTCTGGTGAAGTGTTGTGGAAGGTCAGGGTTTTACCCAAGAAACAATCATGCAAATTTTGGAGGTTATCTATTACTTAATTTTGGAACTGGATTCATAAAGAAATATTCTATCTCGCATCCCGACGTCAAATTATTCATTACGCCGGGGTATGATTTCTGTACCGATACTCAGAGACCGCTAGCAGGCGCTAAAATAAACTACACTTCGTAGCGTCAGGTCTGGCTAGCAGAACACCAGGGGCGGATCTGGGGGGGGGTGCAATGGGTGCAATTGCACCCCCCCCCCAGCGGGACAAAAAAAAAAAAAAAAAAAGAAGAAAAAAAAAAGAAAAAAAAAGATGAAAAAAAGAGATATGTTGATAATGTAGTAATGTAAATGTAATTGCACCCCCCCCCCCCCAAGCAAAAAGACAAAAAATGAGAGAGAGACTCAGGGAAAGAGATGATAAATATTGGAATGTAAATATAATTGCACCCCCCCCCTCCTCGGCTTAAAAAAAGAAGAAGAGAGAAGCTGATTAATATAGTAATGTAAATGTTATTGCACCCCCCCCCTCCCTCGGCAGAACAAAAAGAGAAAGAGATGCTGATAAATATAGTAATGTAAATGTAATTCCACCCCCAGCCAAAAAACTAACTAAATAAATTAAAGAAATAAAATACATAAACAATGATAATACATAAATAAAAAAATGGAAAGAGAAATATGTTGATAAATATAGTGATGTAATTGCACCCCCCCCCCCCCCCCCCCAGCCAAAATAAAAAGGGGTGGGTGGGTGCAGACAGAGAGATGCTGATAAATATAGGAATGCACTAGTAAAATTAAATGTAATTGCACCCCCCCCCATATAAAGATTATTAAATTCGAGGTATGATCTTGTTGCCAAGACGTTTTCCTCATGTTGTTTTTGTGAATTGTGATTCTTTATTATTAACATCGAACTTATTTAGCACTGTACATTTTCGAGCATGTGCTTCCCAAGAGAGAGACAGTTGGTCCTATCTCCACCCCCCACCACATCAGTGGCAAAATGTATCGCCTGAAAATAGCACTTTACACGCTCAGATTGCACCAGATTGCACCATTTTGCTTCCTTTTTTAAAAAAAATTCCGGGGGGGCATGCCCCCGGACCCCCCTAGCATGCTCGGCGCTTCGCGTCGTCGGTTCGGCGCTTCGCGCCTTCGCTCATAAGATACAAAACACACACACAAAAAACTTTGCACCCCCCCCCCCTTTCAAAAAACAGATCCGCCCCTGGAACACGTTGCCTGGATGGTTCAGATATGTGTTTGGAGATGAGTATTAGTGAAATGTGCAATATTTTCTAATAAAGTTCATACCAACACGGATCAATATTGTGGAAGTTATGCGCATTTGAAGAAGGGTGTCATTCCAGCGGCAATTTTGAGAATACAGCCTCTGAAGTTTTCCTACACGCTGCAGCAGCGCCGAGGTAATAAGAAGTTGATTTTTCACACATTTAAAAGTATTTCGGCTAAAGCACATCATTGGTTCATATTGACCCCATCACGTCTTTTTACACATAACACCAGATCGCCTCGAGCGAGTTAGGACTGCTTTCGTCCTGGCTGGCCCTGCATTGAATCAAAGATTATAGGTTACACAAAGATAGCTCATGCCGAGCTTTTGCTATATAGAGTTACAAGACGCTCGGAACGCAGCGCCCCAAGCGGCCAGGACTATGGGGAAGTAATCACACTGCTTAGATACACGTAAAAAGTGCTTGTTTGTCGACGCGTTTCTGATGCATTCCGATCATGTTTGTGAATACATTTACGGTGTAATGTGTAATAAAATGATTTGCTGCAATAATGGGGGTGTTTTGGCTTTGTTTTTTTGTAGCAGGCGTTGTAAAATTGAAATATTTGGTTCATCGAAATGTGAGCCTATAGTCCGTTTCAACATTGCTCTGTCAGTGGAGACAAAGATTATTCGTCTGCTAGCCATCTAGGTACATACGACCGGTGAGGTTTGTTTACTTATCTTCTGTGGGTTTTGTGCAGAAAGTATACGTTAAAACAGTCTAATATGACTATTTTCGATTAGTTTTTAATCTAATTAATATTTTTGCATGCTTTAACGCGGCCGGATCTTTGGCATAACTCCCCGGGCGTGCGAAGTCAGTAGCGTCCACTGACAGAGCAATGTTTAAACGGACTATAGGCTCACGCGCATGCGCAGAAGCATCCATTTAGATGAACCAAATCTTTCGATTTCACAACGCCTGCTACAAAAAAACAAAGCCAAAACACCCCCATTATTGCAGCAAATCATTTTATTACACATTACACCGTAAATGTATTCACAAACATGATCGGAATGCATCAGAAACGCAACGACAAACAAGCACTTTTTACATGTATCTAAGCAGTGTGATTACTTCCCCATAGTCCTGGCCGCTTGGGGCGCAACGTGTCTCGATCCTCATAACAATTAGCTAATGAACTATCTTTGTGTAAC
>JAWQFJ010026250.1:45000-53185 GCA_034096865.1 Theodoxus fluviatilis | reverse complement strand
TTGTCTGTCTGTCTGACTGTCTGTCTGTCCCACTCTCGTTCTCTTTTGTGTTTGTCTTTCGCTTTCTCACCTCTCTCTCTCTTTCTCGATCTCGTCTCCTCGCTCTTTCTCCTCTCTCTCTCTCTCTCTCTCTCTCTCTCGTCCCAGATCTTCACTCAAATCTTGTCTCTGTCAGAGAGAGGAACAAGAGAGGAGAGGGGGGGGGGAGAGGAGAAGAGAGACGACTGGAAGAGAGCGGGGATGAGAGAGAAGGAGGAGAGGAAGGAGAGGAAGAAAAGAGAGAAAGAAAGAGAAGGAGAGAGAGAATGGGGGAGACGGAGTAGAGAGGGAGAGGGAGAGAGAGATGGGGGGGTGGGAGGGAGAGAGAGAGAAAGAAAGAGAACGATGAACGTGCGTGAGAGAGACGTAGAGAGCGAGGGGAGAGAGAGAGAGAGAGAGAGGGAGAGAGATAGAGAGAGTGAAGAGAGAAAGAAAGTGAAGAGAGAGGAGAGAGAAAGAGATTAAGAGACGAGAACGAACGAAACTTAACTTACAAGGGTAGTGCATTAGGCAGTAGTATCCTTTCTTACACTCAGCCCTTGAGGCAAAGTATTCAAATGTAGTGAGAGAGAGGAGAGAGAGGACGAGGAGACGAGAGCCACGACGACGAGAGAGACGGAGACGAGAGAGATGAGGAGAACTGAACTGCAACTTTATTTGCCTTTGGGCCGTCGGCCCATTGCAAGCACATTTTCAACACAACTACGATTGGGCTAGGGGGAGATAACCCAAATCGAAAATGTTTTCGTATGGGCGGAACATCTCATCAAACAAACATCAATGTTCATGGCCTCAGTGTCAAGAGGCTTTCGATTACTCCTCTTGTTTCTGCTTCCTCATCTTAAAGACATAATATATGTACATCGATACTGCTCTTATTTTCTTTACTTTTCCTTGCAAAAGGTGAGCACCTGTCTTTCCATTCGCTCTCCCCTTTAGGAAATGTTCAATGTATTTTACTCAGAGAGAGAGAGATTGATTGATTGATTGATTGATTGATTGATTGATTGATTGATTGATTGATTGATTGATTGATTGAGTGATTGATTGGTTGGTTGGTTGATTGATTGACTGGATTGATTGTATTTTGCTGCCGCCGACCATTCAGCGTACATCTGTTAGCCATAATAGAATATTTTCCTCCTGCATACGACCAGAAAGTGTTATAACCAAACTCTTCAAGTATGTCATTAACACTTAAACGTAAAATGAAAGTATATGTACACCAAGCGTATAAATTGTTTCACATATCAATTTTTAGTCTAATGACTAATCATGAGCGGTCCGACAAAGAGAAGAGAAGAGGAGAGGAGAGGAGTAGAGAGATCGAGAGAGCGGAGAGAGAGGCGAGAGAGAGAGGAGAGGAGAGACAGAGAGAGAGACAGACAGACAGACCAGACAGACAGACAGACAGAGAGAGAGAGAACGAGAGAGAGAGAGAGAGAGAAGGAGAGAGATGCAGGAGCGGAGAGAGGTGTAGTTTAAACTTTGGAACATCTAAAGTATTGTCGTGAGGCCTCCGTACCCGCAGTACCAGCTTAGTTACAACTAGATTGTAATAACAAAGGCCTCATAGTAAATTTCTTTCGACAGACACAATAATCGAAGCCAGGCACCTTCCGCTACTGGTAAAATCAAAAGCATGGCGTTTATATGTAATACAATTTTCCTTTTCACGTGGTCAATGGAGTATTCACCCACTACTGACGGTTAACGACATTAACGACAGCAATATATTCCAGTACGTGGGAAGCACTGATAAACAGCCAAAAAGGTTGAGGAGTTTGCGACTCAAAAATCTAACACTTGTACCAATTCTATTGTGGCTTCAGTGTCGTCACACACAGAACGGAACCTCATCAGCAATGTCCAGTTTCTTAGGCCTTATAAATGGCACAGAAGACAGTGATCACAAATATGTATAAATGCTATAAAATGTTCATAATGTATTTGTTACACGCACAAATAGTTTATCACTGAACATGCATGAAATTGTGAGGCGTCAGCATCAGACGATCAGCAATTGACTGTAAGTACTGATTTTAAATATAATCACATAAGTCGTTATCGAACAGAGCGGCGCAACCTAGTTATGCTGGTAAACGTGCCACAAATGAACATATTTAATGTTTTCACGTCTTTCCATATGACTGTCAATGAAGCAGAATATCCGAGCATCGCACTCTCTACGTCACATACATGTGCCTCACATGTTCTAACCTCACGAAGCAGTCCCGTCAGTAGGATCCATCTCTGCCTGTAGAACATTCTGTCCATGACTGTAGCGGCAAGGCAACACGAATCACACCAAGCACGCGCTGGTCCTGATGTGCATTTTGTCCTCTCCATGCAGTTATCTCAGCACTTCATATGTGCCAGGGTTTTCGAGGGGAGCTAACTCTTATTCACAGGACAGTTATGGAAGGGTTGCTTCCCTTAGTTCTGCAGTTATTTTTACCAAAATGTTACATGGCCATCGCGAACTTTTAAGGTTTTTCTGGTTTTAGAGCAGGTGTGTGTTCGTGCATGGTATCTGGATCAGCACAGGGTTCACACATTCCCTTGGCGTCTTCCACTTCAGCGTCAGAAAGGGGAGTCAGCTGGTGTCCTGAAGAAGATGACTGGAAGTCAGGTTGTTGCTTCTGTTGGTAGCCTTCGCATCTTCTTCGGTATATTTTCTGGCACTGGTAATCTTTCTTTCTCTTGGAGGGAGATTTTCGTTTGAAAATTTTGGTAAAACTCCATGCTAAAAGGCCTGCGCTGCCACCACCCTCCGATGATGGACTCGTCCAAATCATCGTAATACATACAAAGTTCGATTTTGAGTGTACATGCCACGTTTTCAATAGATGTGTGATAAGGTCACCAAGTGTATTGTACATCTACTGTGTTCGTCCTCTATTCGGTTATCCCTGCTTCTGTCTCTTCACACACCCTATCCTGTGTGTTAGACCTCTTGTAACATTTTCACTATAAATCTGATGTTTTCCCTCAAGTAAGACAGCTACTTGCAACGGCATGTGATTCATTCAATAGACTGTGTTATGCTGAATGAGGCAACATTTGTAAGAAGTCATTTCAAAGTAAGTTAAATTAAGTATTTTCTCTTTTCTGCCAAATGGAAGCACAACCCAGGAACCAGGGTTAGGATCTGGGACATAATCTACACCCTGGCTCCTGTGAGGTCCTTGCATTCCCTTGATAAGGGGGAACGGCACACAAGACGAGAGAGACCACTGCCACCAGGGTCTTGCGTTGGTCCAGGCCATTATCATCAAGCCTCGGACCAGCCAGGAGCTCCTGTACCCATGGGTTAATAAAGTTGTGGAAAGCAGCTACAATTAGCCTCATACTTGCGCCCTTCTACTATCAAGCCTCGAGCCCCCCACCGCTCGAACCCTAACTCCCGGTCTTTCTTCTCCATCTTCACAGATGAGTAACAGACAGTTTGCTCACCACGTTGCTGAGAATACCGGGTAGCTTATCACCAGACATGACGTTCCTGTACTAGGTACAAATCCAGTAGCACGCTAGTCACCACGGAGCGCGATTCCAACACGTCCTGCTTATATGGCGGCGCGACAGGGACTGAGAGAGAGAGAGAACGAACGAACAAACACTTTATTGTTCAGAGGCCTTCGGCCCAGTTCAAGGACTCAGTATCACGAGTATAATTATTACATTTCACGATTTAGACCTCCTTCTCTTAAACGCATGGAGTTAGTATGAGCTCACATATCTTATCCTTTCTCTTTCATTATTTGAAAAGCACATAATCAGACTTTCCTGCATAGTTAGTCCGAAACAAAAAATTAAATATTTCATTCTAATATCTTCATAGGTTGGACAAACAAATAGGAAATGTAGTTCATCTTCGTGGTTTTCATTGCAGCTAGGACACAGCAAAGTATCTGTAGTTGGTTCACTGAATCTACATCGATGTACAGATAGTTCACTGATGCCTAAACGGAATCGTATGTACCGGTTCCTGAAAATAGGTTTGTCCAGATCATAGAGATACTGCTCCAACTTATGATTATATTTGAATATTTCATAACATGAATATCTCTCACTTGTTTGCAAAGTTAGCATCCAACGTTCGCTGTAACGACAGATCAGTCTACGCTTTAATTCCTTAATGAAAGCGTTTTTCTTCGTGGACTTCCTGTCGTCTCCAAATATCATGGAACTCATACTCAAACAGTATATTCTTTATCTTCATAGCCCAACAATCATTTGAATTAGTTGTACCAATCATCATTTGGTATATCTTTTTGGGGTATCTTTTTTCATTCATTTTCAGTATCCGTAGCCAGTATTTCATACAGCGTAGTTATAGCCCCGATATACAATGGATAGCGACCTGTATCGCCATAAATCATCAAGTTAGGAGTTCTATTTGACACGTTGAGAAAACCTTTTATCATGTACAGGTGAACTCTCTCAATCTCTACACAATTGTGCACGCGCCAAACCTCTGCTCCATAAAGCAAAATTGGCTGCATTTGAACATCGAATACCCTGAAGGAGAGAGAGGGAGAGAGAGAGAGAGAGAGAGAGAGAGAGAGAGAGAGAGAGAGAGAGAGAGAGAGGAGAGAGAGGGAGAGAGAGAGAGAGAGAGAGAGAGAAAGAGAGAGAGAGAGAGGGAGAGAGAGAGAGAGGGAGAGAGAGAGAGAGAGAGAGAGAGAGAGAGAGAGAGAGAGAGAGAACGAACGAACTTTATTTTACAAGGGTAGTGAACTAGGCAGTATTGCCTTTCTTACATTCAGCCAGAGATAAAGAGAGAGAGAAGAGAGAGAGAGAGAGAGAGAGAGAGAGAGAGAGAGAGAGAGAGAGAGAGAGAGAAGAGAGAGAGAGAGAGAGAGGTGGGAGGGGGAGCTGGGGGGAGGAAGGGAAGAGAGTATGAGAGTAGGGAGTGGAGGGAGGGAGGGAAGGGAGGGAGGGAGGGAGGGAGAGGAGAGAGAGAGAGAGAGAGAGAGAGAGAGAGAGAGAGAGAGAGTCAGTCTAATTATCGCAAGAATTATACATGTACAATTTCTTAAGCATACTAAAATGGGTAGATAGTGTACCAGAGAAGCAAAATTCAAATATGGAACTTGACGTAACTACAATGACATATACATAAAAAAACAATTTTCTAAACATCCAAATGTTAAAAACAAATAACATACATGTAGGCCAAAGCCTTTTGATGTACACTCCCTCCCCTACTCCCCACCCCAATCAGCCGGAACCCCTCCAATAGTTCAGCCAGGGGTGGCCTGAAGTAAGCATATGTGAAAAATGGACAATATAGGATACACACTTAGCCGTTCCACTGTCTAGACGTCAGATGAAAGCGTGGAAAACTATGTCATAGGATGATGCCTGAGAATAGTGCGAATTTTGTCTTTGAACATAGGCAAAGACTTGATACATTTTATGTCATCAGGCAGTGTATTCCACAGAGCAGCCCCAGAGTAAGATAGGCTCGATTTGAACAAATCGATGCGAGGCTGAGGCAGGAGAAATTTGTCATGTCCTCTGAATGATGACTGCTCAAATAGTTTGGTTAGATATTCTGGTGTTCGGCCATCTTTTACCTTTTTCACAAGCACACACTTATTGAGCTGCAGATGCTTATGGAGAGGCAAAATGTCAAGCATTTCCATTTTTCTTTCAGTGCTGAGAGATTTATTTGGGATCATAAGCTTAGAAGCTCTTCTGTATAGTGAATTCACTCTCTTCAAATTAGCTTCACTACAGTTATCCCACAATGTTGATGCGTAATTAATGTGTAATACGATGTGGGCACTGAAAAAGATTTTGCAGGTTTCCGTGTCTACAAAGTGCCTCAGCGTTGACAGTAGAAAGAGATTGCTTGAAATTTTTTTGCACATCATATTTATGTGTGAGTTCCAGTCTAACTGTTCGTCAATCATCACCCCAAGCACTTTGTGTTCTTTCACTTTTTCTATCGGCCCTGCATCAAGTGAGAGTGGGAGTGACAAAGGATGTAGTTGATGTTTTTGCCTTGTGGTTATCACCATATACTTGGTATTTTACGGGTTGAGGACCTTATGATTTGAAAGACACCAGCAACATGTTTCATCAAGACTCTTTTGGAGTTTATCTGCCACAGTTTCGGTTGAGCTGTCCGCGGTAGACAGCGTTGTATCAACTGCAAACATGTTACATGAGACTTTTCTATCTGTGACATGCAAGGGTAGGTCGACATTGTTGTCGATTATCCAGGGATGACTGACAAAACTTCACAATCGTGTGACCATGAAAATAAAGAGCTAGTTTATCCAATAGTATGCCGTGATGTACCATGTCAAAGGCTTTTCTGAAATCTAGGAAGACAGATCCTATCTTTTGTGGTGTTAATGGCGTGCAGCCAGGTGTCTATTAGGTGGAATAATACAGTATGGCAGGAATGTTTTGGTCGGAAGCCCGATTGAAGCGGGTGAATAAATTAAGACTGTGCCGATCAAGAAATGCCAACAGATGTTTGTGAACGTGCTTTTCAATTGGTTTTGATAAAGTTGATAGAACTGATATGGGTCGGAAGTCATCTAGACTTGTGGGAGTTTTCACTTTTGGTAGAGGGATAACTTTAGCTGTTTTCCATTCATCTGAGAAGTTTTGCTTGATAATGCACAAATTGTATATATGTATGTGAGCGAGTCGATTACATATGGAAGAGAGAGTTTGAGAAGAAATTAGCTATTGATGCCATCAGGTCCTGTTGTTTTTGAGTTGAGTTTTTCAATAAATTTTCCAACTTCATGAACAGCAAGAAGAGGAATCTCACATTCCAATGAAGACAATAGTCTCTCCTGGCAGAATTCTTGGAGATATGCTGTTTCAGATTGGAAATTATGGTTGCTATCGCGAGGGAATAACTTTTCAGCCACAGAGAGGAAGTGATTATTGCAGTCATTAGCATCATCGGATGGGTATGATGAGGGAGCTTTAGCTCCGTTTCGTTTGGTAAAGGTATTTATGGCGTTCCATACTGAGGTGATGTTTTTGTTATCAGTTATAAGTTTATGAAAATATTCTTTCTTTGCTTTCCTCACTAAGCTTTTAACTGCATTTCTTTGTTTTTTGTATGCAACGAAATCATTGCTTTTCCTGTGTTTATCTCTGAGGGACCTTGCTTGCATTACTTCCTTGGTTAAGCATGGTGGCAGCGTTGGATGACGCACGCGTTCTCTTCTGATCGGAACGTGTTTGTTAATTATATACTCCTAGAAATATGTTGTACTAAAGCTGAAGTACACACACACACACACACACACACACACACACACACACACACACACACACACACACACACACACACACACACACACACAGAGAGAGAGAGAGAGAGAGAGAGAGAGAGAGAGAGAGAGACAGACAGACAGACAGACAGACAGACAGACAGACAGACAGACAGACAGACAGACAGACAGACAGACAGACAGACAGACAGAGACAGAGACAGACAGAAAGACGTAGACACGCACGCACGGAACATTCACCATATGCCGACGTCGTGCTCGTTCCTCTAGTAAGAACGTTTCTTAAAATAATAATATTCCGTCCTTTTGTCGAATATACTCTTCTTAATTTCGTCGATCATTTTGGGCAGCGTGTACCACACCAAGGCCAAGCTGCCTCAATTACCATTTTCCAACCGACAACACGAATTGTCGAGTAACCGGTTTTCTCTCTCTCTCTCTCTCTCTCTCTCTCTCTCTCTCTCTCTCTCTCTCTCTCTCTCTCTCTCTCTCTCTCTCTCTCTC
Source organism: Theodoxus fluviatilis (assembly GCA_034096865.1). Classification (NCBI taxonomy): domain Eukaryota; kingdom Metazoa; phylum Mollusca; class Gastropoda; order Cycloneritida; family Neritidae; genus Theodoxus; species Theodoxus fluviatilis. The sequence goes on along the minus strand of JAWQFJ010026250.1, from coordinate 45,371 downwards.
TCTCTCCTTCTTCTTCTTAGGTTTTAAGGCAGCCAACACCAACATGCTGGTGAAACTGCTGCTCTCTCTCTCTCTCTCTCTCTCTCTCTCTCTCTCTCTCTCTCTCTCTCTCTCTCTCTCTCTCTCTCTCTCTCTCTCTCTCACTCTCTCTCACGCTCTTTTTTTGTGCGGGTTGCGGAGTGCTCAGCAAGTAGTCCAGGGGAAGCAACTACTGTGTTTCCATTTTCGAAACAATCATATTAAAAAAACTTTCATCAAGAATCGTAAATGTTCCTGAACTTACTTGTCTTTGAGCATGAAAATTTACAGTATCTTGAATTATTCACTTAAAAATTCAAGACAAATTCCATGGATACTTAGTTTGTTTTCGT
>JAWQFJ010026250.1:30000-40000 GCA_034096865.1 Theodoxus fluviatilis | reverse complement strand
GTCCTGAATGTCAGGGAAGTTATGAAAGTTGTGTATTCTGTATGGATATCATCTGGAAAGTTAGGGTCCTGAATGTCAGGGAAGTTATGCAAGATGTGTATTCTGTATGGATATCATCTGGAAAGTTAGGGTCCTGAATGTCAGGGAAGTTATGAAAGTTGTGTATTCTGTATGGATATCATCTGGAAAGTTAGGGTCCTGAATGTCAGGGAAGTTATGAAAGTTGTGTATTCTGTATGGATATCATCTGGAAAGTTAGGGTCCTGAATGTCAGGGAAGTTATGCAAGATGTGTATTCTGTATGGATATCATCTGGAAAGTTAGGGTCCTGAATGGCAGGGAAGTTATGAAAGATGTGTATTCTGTATGGATATCATCTGGAAAGTTAGGGTCCTGAATGGCAGGGAAGTTATGAAAGTTGTGTATTCTGTATGGATATCATCTGGAAAGTTAGGGTCCTGAATGTCAGGGAAGTTATGAAAGTTGTGTATTCTGTATGGATATCATCTGGAAAGTTAGGGTCCTGAATGTCAGGGAAGTTATGCAAGATGTGTATTCTGTATGGATATCATCTGGAAAGTTAGGGTCCTGAATGTCAGGGAAGTTATGCAAGATGTGTATTCTGTATGGATATCATCTGGAAAGTTAGGGTCCTGAATGGCAGGGAAGTTATGAAAGATGTGTATTCTGTATGGATATCATCTGGAAAGTTAGGGTCCTGAATGTCAGGGAAGTTATGAAAGTTGTGTATTCTGTATGGATATCATCTGGAAAGTTAGGGTCCTGAATGGCAGGGAAGTTATGCAAGATGTGTATTCTGTATGGATATCATCTGGAAAGTTAGGGTCCTGAATGGCAGGGAAGTTATGAAAGTTGTGTATTCTGTATGGATATCATCTGGAAAGTTAGGGTCCTGAATGGCAGGGAAGTTATGCAAGATGTGTATTCTGTATGGATATCATCTGGAAAGTTAGGGTCCTGAATGTCAGGGAAGTTATGAAAGTTGTGTATTCTGTATGGATATCATCTGGAAAGTTAGGGTCCTGAATGGCAGGGAAGTTATGAAAGTTGTGTATTCTGTATGGATATCATCTGGAAAGTTAGGGTCCTGAATGGCAGGGAAGTTATGCAAGTTGTGTATTCTGTATGGATATCATCTGGAAAGTTAGGGTCCTGAATGTCAGGGAAGTTATGCAAGATGTGTATTCTGTATGGATATCATCTGGAAAGTTAGGGTCCTGAATGTCAGGGAAGTTATGCAAGATGTGTATTCTGTATGGATATCATCTGGAAAGTTAGGGTCCTGAATGGCAGGGAAGTTATGCAAGATGTGTATTCTGTATGGATATCATCTGGAAAGTTAGGGTCCTGAATGGCAGGGAAGTTATGAAAGTTGTGTATTCTGTATGGATATCATCTGGAAAGTTAGGGTCCTGAATGTCAGGGAAGTTATGAAAGTTGTGTATTCTGTATGGATATCATCTGGAAAGTTAGGGTCCTGAATGTCAGGGAAGTTATGAAAGTTGTGTATTCTGTATGGATATCATCTGGAAAGTTAGGGTCCTGAATGTCAGGGAAGTTATGCAAGATGTGTATTCTGTATGGATATCATCTGGAAAGTTAGGGTCCTGAATGGCAGGGAAGTTATGCAAGATGTGTATTCTGTATGGATATCATCTGGAAAGTTAGGGTCCTGAATGTCAGGGAAGTTATGCAAGATGTGTATTCTGTATGGATATCATCTGGAAAGTTAGGGTCCTGAATGTCAGGGAAGTTATGAAAGATGTGTATTCTGTATGGATATCATCTGGAAAGTTAGGGTCCTGAATGGCAGGGAAGTTATGCAAGATGTGTATTCTGTATGGATATCATCTGGAAAGTTAGGGTCCTGAATGTCAGGGAAGTTATGAAAGATGTGTATTCTGTATGGATATCATCTGGAAAGTTAGGGTCCTGAATGGCAGGGAAGTTATGCAAGATGTGTATTCTGTATGGATATCATCTGGAAAGTTAGGGTCCTGAATGTCAGGGAAGTTATGCAAGATGTGTATTCTGTATGGATATCATCTGGAAAGTTAGGGTCCTGAATGGCAGGGAAGTTATGCAAGATGTGTATTCTGTATGGATATCATCTGGAAAGTTAGGGTCCTGAATGGCAGGGAAGTTATGCAAGATGTGTATTCTGTATGGATATCATCTGGAAAGTTAGGGTCCTGAATGGCAGGGAAGTTATGAAAGATGTGTATTCTGTATGGATATCATCTGGAAAGTTAGGGTCCTGAATGTCAGGGAAGTTATGAAAGATGTGTATTCTGTATGGATATCATCTGGAAAGTTAGGGTCCTGAATGGCAGGGAAGTTATGAAAGATGTGTATTCTGTATGGATATCATCTGGAAAGTTAGGGTCCTGAATGTCAGGGAAGTTATGCAAGATGTGTATTCTGTATGGATATCATCTGGAAAGTTAGGGTCCTGAATGGCAGGGAAGTTATGAAAGATGTGTATTCTGTATGGATATCATCTGGAAAGTTAGGGTCCTGAATGTCAGGGAAGTTATGCAAGATGTGTATTCTGTATGGATATCATCTGGAAAGTTAGGGTCCTGAATGGCAGGGAAGTTATGCAAGATGTGTATTCTGTATGGATATCATCTGGAAAGTTAGGGTCCTGAATGTCAGGGAAGTTATGCAAGATGTGTATTCTGTATGGATATCATCTGGAAAGTTAGGGTCCTGAATGTCAGGGAAGTTATGCAAGATGTGTATTCTGTATGGATATCATCTGGAAAGTTAGGGTCCTGAATGTCAGGGAAGTTATGAAAGCGGTGAACTCTTTATGGCACACTGAAATGCAAATTTTGTTCTGGCGTGGAGGGAACATGACCCATCATCAGCCTCCACACTGCAACTGGTGGTTTTTGCACATGTGTATGAATGCATGCACACATACACGCACACACATTCATATACACACACACATACACACAATTGCACACACACATACACACACACACATTAAAACACACACATACACAAATTTAAAAAACACACAGACAAGCACAGATGAATGAACACATGTAGACACATGCACATACAAATATGCATGCATACACACATACACATGCACTCATGAACACTTGTGTGCACACACCCACACATACGCACACACACACACACACACTGATGCACACACAGATATAAGACACACACACACACACACACACACACACACACACACACACACACACTGATGCACACACAGATATAAAACACACACACTCACACACACACACACACACACACTGATGCACACACTGATATAAAACACACACACACACACACACACACACTGATGCACACACAGATATAAAACACACACACACACACACACTGATGCACACACAGATATAAAACACACACACACAGATTTCACACGTGTCCAAGCAAGTGGCCTGGATTTGTCGTTGAACAAGCAGGCTGTGTCAGTGTGTGCTTTCTTTGGCGTTGAATATTCATGGGGATTGAATATCAAGTCACCTGGGCCATGCCATGTTTTGTGTCAGGGGGATTATCACTGTGTCCAAAGCTGACTGTGTGAAGGCAAGTAGCGATCAGTTGGGTCACCTGCTCAATCCTCGCTCCCTCGAAAGGATGTGTTTCCAATGTAATGCTTGCCCCAACACACACTTGTGTTGTGTACTACACACTTTCACTTTGCAATTTCAGTTTTCAGCCTGTCATCATTGCTTGATTGTCAGAATTTTTCACAGGAAACCTCCTTCTCAACCACACAGAGTGCAGATCTGTACAAATGGAAATACATGCAAGAAGTAGTTTGACACATGAAGAACAAAGTTAGAAGATACGGCACCAAGCCAGCAAAGAATGCAAGCTAGAGGGGTTCCATGCAAAATGAAGGAAACTTTCCAGAAGACAACATAAATAGACAGCCACATGTACGTGTCCAATTAAAAACAAGGTTAATGTTGGGAACATTACAACACATTTTTTTTATAAACACAAATACATTTTGTTTCTGATGCAGATTCCAGAGGAAATGTCACATTTGTATCACATATGATTAACATTTTACTGGAGCATGAAGCTGTAGAAGTTCCTATGTGACATTGCTCCCCGGTAACTTGTGTGCATTTCTCATAAAGTGTTCCAGCAACTTTAGCCTTGCACTGGGAGCTCATGGGTAGAGAATGACAGTCACTACATCAGGACAACAAAAATGCACACTTCATCCTGTCATTTTTGTTTTGAAAAACATGAGAGTAAAAGATAAAACAAATGGGCTCCGTGTGCTTTAAATCTTGCTCTGGGTGGATATATCTTCAGCTTGTCTTAGCTGCCGCTTCAGGTAGCTGCTAAAATCCCACATGGCCTACATGGGAAGAGAAATCTTGAGGGATTAAGCAACTTGTTGAAGAGGAAATGACGCTTCCTGGAGTGGAAGCAAAGGAAAGACTCATCGTGATTAATGACTGGGATATTGTATGAAGAGTTTGCCCTGTGTTTGGGAAAGCTGTGGCATATTTAAGAGCCAAAATGGAGGCTGAGTGGTGCCAAAAATAGCAAAACATGACTGAGCAAAACTGCAAAAACTAAATGGAGCAGTTTGACCCCGAGGCAAAAGTCTCACCCACCATTTTCTCACGAATCTTGTGACTTGTCAGTCAGGGAGGCTCATTAAATTTAAAGGAATGCAAAGCACCTGTGGGGTTGTAAAGGGTTCCAAGTCAAATGTCCATGACTGGCTGCAATGTTTCATTTGAATATAGTGGGGTATGTGCTTGACATTGATCACCATTCTCACCCCTCCCCCCACATACTCACACACACACACACATGTGCATATGAGAGAGAGAGAGAGAGAGAGAGAGAGAGAGAGAGAGAGAGAGAGAGAGAGAGAGAGAGAGAGAGTCTAACACTGAAGGTGATTTACAATCTACATTACAGTGGTGCTGGTTGGAGACTCGGGAGTAGGCAAAACCAACCTGCTGTCGAGATTCACACGCAATGAGTTCATTGCTGGCAGCAAGAGCACCATTGGTGTGGAGTTTGCCACCAGGTAACCCAGCCATGCCTCTTGCAATGGTGTGCAGAGTAGGAAAGGGAGGAGGAGGTGGAGAAAAGAAAGGAGGAGGTGGAGGAGAAGAAAAAGAAGCAGGAGGTGGAGGAGAAGGAAAGAAAGCAGAAGGAGAAATGATGATGATAATGATGATGATGCTGATAAAACCAACAACAATGAGGAGGAAGAGGAGGAGGATAAGAAGAACAAGAAGAAGAAAATAAAGGAGGAGGATTTGGAGGTAGCAGTGGTAAAAGAGGAGGAGGTGGGATTACTTGGCAGTGTTAGAGGAGGAGGAAGAAGAAGAAGAAAAAGGAGGACAAAAAGGATTTGGAGGTAGCAGTGGAGGAGGTAGAGGAGGAGGAGAAAAGGAAGGAGGAGGAAGAAAGGAAAGAGGAGGAGAAAAGGAAGGAGGAGGAGGAGAAAAAGAATGAAGAGAAGAAGAAAAGATAGGAGGAGGAGAAAAGAAAGAGGAATACTATCAATGATAACAATGAGGAGAAGGATGCAGGAGGAGGAGGAGGAGGAAGAACAAGGAAAAGAAAAGGAAGGAGGAGGATTTGGAGGTGGCAGTGGAGGAGGTAGAGGAAATGGAGGAGGAAAGATAAGGAAGCAGCGTTAGAGTAGGAGGAGGAGGAAAAAGAAGTACACGAAGGAGGATTTGGGGGTGGCAGTGGAGGAGGAGAGATAAGGAAGCAGCATTAGAGTAGGAGGAGGAGGAAAAAGAAGTACGAGAAGGAGATTTTGGGGGTGGCAGTGGAGGAGGTAGAGGAGGAGAGATGAGGAAGCAGTGTTAGAGAAGGAGGAGGAGGAAAAAGAAGTACAAGAAGGAGGATTTGGGGGTGGCAGTGGAGGAGGAGGAGGGATTAGACAGCAGTGGTAGACAAAGGGGAGGAGATGACTCTGGCAGTGATTTCCTTGGCAGGGAAGGAGGAAGTGGCATGGGAAGTGGAGTTACTGCCACAGCTGTGACTGTTTTGGTGACAATTATTGGTGTGGCTTTGTAGATGAATGTTGCCTGTCGTACATCCAGGAGTGAGTGTGCTATACTCATGTACACAGGGCGGGTAGTCCTGCCCTATTGCCTGGAAGCGCAGCAACCCCATATCTCCAGCCCTCTCTCTCCTGTGCTGCACTGATTCAGTAAGGATATCCTGATCATGACTATGGTTGGATCTACATCGACTGAAACTGGCAGTTCCAATATTCATTACATGGGTCACATGTGGTAGTGAGTAAGCGTCAAGTACCACACAAGGCAGAGCTGCTCCATGCCCCATCATTGGCTGCAAGCCCTGGCTGCTGGGGGCCCACTCCCGTAACTCAGCCAGAGGTGGCCCCAGGTATGCTGAAACCAAGGAGTACTATATCAGAAGGAGATGCACCACAGATTTCCAGTCTGTGCTAGCAAAGGCCATCATACTGATAACAGTATACTATCATGGTTAACATAAACAAGCAGTTTTCTGATTTTGTACTTATAGGGAGACATTTTGCTAATAAAGAAAGTCATTTTGGTGCTTTTCCCCCCTCCCATTAGAAAAAACCCCACTGCCAGATGTGCATTAAAACCTCTATTAACACTTGACTGAAGTGAATGATCACTTTCTTGCATGTTTATCAGTTAAAAGGACTGAATGACCAACATACATTCAACAAAATACTATTCTCATTAACATAAATAAGATTAAATGAGTAAAATGGATCTAAAACTAACATTTAAGTTTGTTTTTTAAAGTTCAAATTTAAAATTAGATTTTCAATGCCACACCTGCAGCACTGTCAAACGGAGACGCCCAGTAAAAAAATGGAAAGCAGTCAAACATGGCCTAGAAATCTAGATGTGATTCTGTTTATCCAACAAATCCTAATAAAAATGCAGCACCGAGCAAATTGCATTGCATAAAAATTTTATTATTTTTAAACAACAACAGAGAGAGGGAATGAGAGAGCGAGAGAGGACAAGAGACTGAAGAATGAGAGTCGAACACACAGCCAGCCAGACAGAAAGAGGGAGAGAGAGACAGAAAGTGTGTATACTATGTGTGTATCTGTGAGAGAAAGAATGTGTGTGACTGTGAGATAGTGTGTGTGAGAGGGGGCAGTAGACAGAAATGCAATACATAAACAAGGAGAGAGACAGAATAAAGTCTCTAGTCATTCACAACTTAAATAGCAGTTGTTAGTAGGGGTGCAGGGTTGTGGGAGGGTCAAGGAAGGTCTATTTCAAGTGAGCATAAAATTAACAAGCACTTTTACATCCAAGGACCAAAATCACAATCACACTGAAAAATACACTAACACACATGGACCTTTCCGCAATGACACACACTTTAAAAGCATCGGGTTGGAATTTTCCTAGGAGATAAAAAATAATCCTGGTATCTGATCTTATGTGTCGTATCCGCCTGTTTCTCAATTTGTCATCTACCAGCGAATGATTGATCAAGTCACCCATAGGGTATGAAAGGGTGGGGGTGGGTGGGTGAGAGAGAGAGAGAGAGAGAGAGAGAGAGAGAGAGAGAGAGAGAGAGAATGTGTGGTAGTGTGTTGTGTGGTAGTGAAGTGTGAAAAGTGATATATACAGTGGTTTGAGATCGAGAATTGAGTGACATCGCCATATAGAGCTATTACTTTTACTTGCATTGTTTTATGGGCGAATTCAATAGTCACAACTAAATCTATGGTTAAAACAAAATTCTGATTTCGATACGAATCAGTTGGATGGAGTGTCTGGAAATTAGACTGTGAACCTTCCATTGGGAAAAAAATTATTGTGTTAAGCTCCTTTAGGTCTAACACCATCACTATTTGACGCAACCAACTTAACACCATCTCTCTCTCTCTCTCTCTCTCTCTCTCTCTCTCTCTCTCTCTCTCTCTCTATCTCTCTCTCTCTCTCTCTACCTCTCACTCTCCTCTCTCCCAATCCTCTCCCTCCTGTCCTCCCTCTCTCTCTCTCTCTCTCTCTCCTCTCTCTCTCTCTCTCTCTCTCTCTCTCTCTCTCTCTCTCTCTCTCTCTCTCTCCTCTCTCCCAATCCTCTCCCTTCGGTCGTTTGTCTCTCTCTCTCTCTCTCTCTCTCCTCTCTCTCTCTCTCTCTCTCTCTCTCTCTCTCTCTCTCTCTCTCTCTCTCTCTCTCTCTCTCTCTCTCTCTCTCTCCCCCCCCCCCCCTCCTCTCTCTCTCTCTCTCTCTCCTCTCCTCTCTCCCAATCCTCTCCCTCTCCCTTCGGTCGTTCGTCTCTCTCTCTCTCTCTCTCTCTCTCTCTCTCTCTCTCTCTCTCTCTCTCTCTCTCTCTCTCTCTCTCTCTCTCTCTCCTCTCCTCTCCTCTCTCCCAATCCTCTCCCTTTCCCTTCGGTCGTTCGTCTCTCTCTCTCTCTCTCTCTCTCTCTCTCTCACACACACACACACACACACACACACAAAAAAATTACGTGGAGGCAGTACATTAATCCAAGTCTGTCTCTCGGCGGCATCACGGCACTTGTTGTAGTTCCCGTTACACCCTACTTATTCACCATTTTCTATCCATACAACATACATAAGATCTGTAGCAAACATCCCAGAATCAAAACATCGAAAAAAACACTGTTTAAGTATCCATAAGTCCACAGAAAGCAATATCTAAACAAGTCAATTCAAACTGCAGCCGTCAACAATAATGCTTACTTCCGGTTCCTGATACATGCGCTACATAACAGAGTGCACGTTTTAAACGAACAAAATCATCAAATCAACAAAACAGGTGACACATTATAATAAAACGTGTTTCAAAATCATATTTTAATGGTCTTTAAACTTCATATCAATATCGAAAATACTGATTTCAACTAAGCAAAGATTCATCCGCGGGTCAGTCGGCGCGACACAAGTAGTACCAGCGATAAGACTGGCCTTTGCTAGCACAAGCTGGAAATCTGTGGTGCATCTCCTATGATAGAGTACTCCTTGGCTGAAACCAAACTTGAGAACGCTCAGAGGTGCAAATCTCTGCCAGTCACAGCTGAACATAGCAAAGGGTTATTGTAGCAGATGACTCTCGCACTGTGGTTGTGATCTCCCGTGAGGCTAGGCAGTGGCTAAAAATAGGCCATCGCGCAGCAAACACAGACCTTGCTGCACAAGGCTACAGTCCAGGGGAATAACATTTCTGTTTATGGTTGTAATTCCAAAACGAGATTACAGATAACCTCCAAAATGTATTGTTCCTTGGGGGAAACCCTGACCTTGGGGGAAACCCTGACCTAGGGGGAAACCCTGACCTAGGGGGAAACCCTGACCTAGGGGAAAACCCTGACCTTGGGGGAAACCCTGACCTTGGGGGAAACCCTGACCTAGGGGGAAACCCTGACCTTGGGGGAAACCCTGACCTTGGGGGAAACCCTGACCTAGGGGGAAACCCTGACCTAGGGGGAAACCCTGACCTTGGGGGAAACCCTGACCTTGAGGGAAACGCTGACCTTGCACCAAATTTCTTCAGATTCCATTTTGAACTTTTATTAGTTATTTTGCTGAATAACAAACAATCAAGCTAATTAACTGACGAAAAAAATCACCTCCTTGTTGGAGGTAAAGATTCAATTACAGGTCAAGCAATTATTATCTATTTTATTTGTCCATAATCAAATTATGTTTGTTGCATAGAAGTGATTGTGTCTCTAAAACTGTCTACAGGAATGTGAACATCAAGGGCAAGACCATTCGAGCACAGATCTGGGACACGGCTGGTCAGGAGAGATATCGCGCCATCACCAGCGTGTGAGTAGTTATGCTGCCATGAATGTGCATGCCCACACTTGCACATGCATGCACACTAAACACTTGAGCATGATTTTTAGGATGATGGTGGTGGTAGAAGGGAAGCCTCACCCCAAAGCCACGTGCGTGGAGCCTGTGACCACACTGCAGACAGAGGCTGTCTCAG
>JAWQFJ010026250.1:22500-25000 GCA_034096865.1 Theodoxus fluviatilis | reverse complement strand
AGAAAGAAATATGCATTTATTTTTTTGTGAGAGGAAGTGACTGGAATGGGCTGCAATAAAACTTTGATCCATGAAGATGAAGACAGTGCAATGGGATGTGACCCATGTGGGTATGATATGTAACATTCATGAGAAACACGGCTAAAGTTGACAAAAAGTTTTTGAGTAAACACTGAGAAAATCATCAGCATGCAATGTCATGTATTTACTTTCCTGAGAATTATGTTAGTGAAAAATAAATATGATTTCTCCTCTAAACATGCAGTTTTTTTTACTCACATGCGAAGAAAAAGTGAGTCTATGTACTCACCCGTGTCGTCCGTCCGGGCGTCCGGGCGTCCGTGAAAAACTTTAACGTTGGATTTTTCTCGGAGACTATTAAGTCTATCAACACCCAATTTGGCATGATGGTGTATGATGACAAGGCCTCAAAAAACATACATAGTGACTTGACCTTGCTTCAAGGTCAAGGTCGCAGGGGCCGTAAATGTTGTCTAAAAAAACAGCCATTTTTCACATTTTCCCAATTTTCTCTGAAGTTTTTGAGATTGGATACCTGACCTATATATGGTGTATAGGGCAAAGTAATCCCTATCTTTTGATACCAGTTTGATTGACCTTGTTTCAAGGTCAAGGTCACAGGAGCTCTTTAAAGTTGGATTGTATACATATTTTGAAGTGACCTTGACCCTGAACTATGAAAGATAACTTTTCCAAACTTCATAACATTGTAGTTCACATGTTATACTTTCATACTAGGTCACCCGTGTCGTCCATCCGGGCGTCCAGGCGTCCGTCCTGGCGTCTGGGCAGACCGGGCGTCAGGGCGTCCTTTAATCCGTAAAAAACTTTAACGTTGGATTTTTCTCGGAGACTATTAAGTCTATCAACACCCAATTTGGCATGAATGTGTAGGATGACAAAGCGTACAAAAATGTACACAGTGACTTGACCTTGCTTCAAGGTCAAGGTCACAGGAACTCTTCAAAGTTTGATTGTATACATATTTTGAAGTGACCTTGACCCTGAACTATGGAAGATAACTCTTCCAAACTTCATAACATTGTAGTACACATGTTATACTTTCATCATGAGACACATTTGGTCACATATCATCAAGGTCAAGGTCACTTTGACCCTTATGAAATGTGACCAAAATGGGGTAGTGAACCACTAAAAGTGACCATATCTCATGGTAGAAAGTGCCAATAAGCACCATTGTGCTTCCTATGTCTTGAATTAACAGCTTTGTGTTGCATGACCTTGGATGACCTTGACCTTGGGTCAAGGTCACATGTATTTTGGTAGGAAAAATGTGTAAAGCAGTTCTTAGTGTATGACGTCATTGCTAGGTTTAGTTGTTTGACCTTGACCTTGAATGTCACACGTAGGTCAAGGTCATGTAAAGGTCAAGGTCATGTAAAGGTCAAGGTCAAGCATGTGAGTCGTATGGGCTTTGCCCTTCTTGTCTTAATATGCATGAAGGAACGAGTAATATTGTTCTTGCAACATCTCATTTTGTCTTTCTTAAATTACTTTAGCCTTTTTTTCAAGCATGGTCACAAATGTTAGTGTGTTGTTGCACTGGTAAGTGGTGGTTGGGTGCATGGACATCACTCGCCTGTCCTGGCAGGTGCGTAGGCTCTGTTTGATACTGACATACACTCTGTGGGGGCAGTGGAGGTTTTTATTGAAAGGAAACCAAACCGATGATTGCATTTGTGATTTTTATGTCACAAACAAAGCCACACATTTGATGGGGTACATTACCACTGCTTAAACTGTTTTTTTTTATATTTAAGATCCAAGATTCAGAAAAGTCTTTGTGTCCTTATGGTCATCAGTGATGACAAAACATTAACCACTCATTGTTGTTTGTACGTCAAAAACTTCAGTTCTAAGGTGTTTCCATGGAAGTATGATATAATGTAAACCACTCATTGTCGTTCATATGGGGGAAAAAACTTCAGTTGTAAGTTATTTCCATGGAAGTGTAATATAATGTAAGCTTCTCTTTGTTGGCTAAATGTAAAAAAACTGTAAGATATTTCCATGGAAGTGTGATATAATGTCTTAGCTTCTCTTTGTTGGCTAAATGTAAAAAAACTGTAAGATATTTCCATGGAAGTGTGATATAATGTAAACCTCTCTTTGTTGGCTAAATGTAAAAAACTTCAGTTGTAAGATATTTCCATGGAAGTGTGATATAATGTAAACCTTTCTTTGTTGTCAAAATGTAAAAAACTTCAGTTGTAAGATATTTCCATGGAAGTGTGATATAATGTAAACCACTCATTGTTGTTTAAATGTAAAAAACTTCAGTTGTAAGATATTTCCTTGGAAGTGTGATATAATGTAAACCACTCTTTGTTGTTTGTACATTAAAAAACTGCAGTTTTAATTAAGGTGTTTTCATGGAAGTGCTTTGATGTATCCTCCACTTACTGGAGACATACATGTAGCTATTTCCCTTGTCTTCAAAAGACCATGAAAATATTCC
>JAWQFJ010026250.1:0-17500 GCA_034096865.1 Theodoxus fluviatilis | reverse complement strand
GACGCTCTTTTTTAATATTATGCAAATTTAAAAGCAGCTGGCATAGCTTGGCATTAGGCTAGTCTTGGGAATGTGATGTCCTACCATGCAAGCATAATGGAGGCATTTCGGCTCTGTGAAACGCCGAAAGCAGCTCACTCTACCCAAACCACGACAACGTTCTGCTTTTTGAGGTGGACCCCTCATGGCCTTTTTCTCTTACTTGTGTGGAAGTTTGTGTACATGACTGTAACAGGTAGAGCTGACTTGGGTGGAAGTTAGTGTACATGACTGTAACAGGTAGAGCTGACTTGTGTGGAAGTTTGTGTACATGACTGTAACAGGTACAGCTGACTTGTGTGGAAGTTTGTGTACATGACTGTAACAGGTAGAGCTGACTTGTGTGGAAGTTTGTGTACATGACTGTAACAGGTAGAGCTGACTTGTGTGGAAGTTTGTGTACATGACTGTAACAGGTAGAGCTGACTTGTGGTGCAAATGATGGAGGCTCCCTCTACTGGACAGGTCACACCAGTGCAGACCTCCGGAGTTGAATGCTCAGAAAGATTGCAACCCTCTAAATGGACAAATTGCTGAGCCTCAGCCAGAAGTAGAATCTAACATAGAGATGTCAGATTCTACACCGGAATATCTGTACATTGCCAGATTTGTTTGCTGTTAATCTGATTCGATTTGACAAGACAAGACAAGCTGATTCTTTTTCCTGTAGAATTTTCACCTTTTCTCATCTCACTTCCTTGTCCTTGAGGTGTTGTCTGAGGAAAGCGTACAGCAGATGGCTGCCACTACTGGACACCGCCTTCAGATGGAAGAATGGCTCTCAGTGTGGGTTTTATCTTGTTTCTCTTATGGAGAGTCGAACACCACATGACCAGATGAAGGTCCACCGTCTTCTAAGCTCTGCATTCCAACTGCTTGCAGCTGTGGATGGGCTGAATGTATTTCCAACACCACTGCGTTTTTGGTGATGATCCATGTGGTAACTGTATTTGTTTACCAGGATAGTGAAATGTGTCTTGGTGTAGGCAAAATGTCGTATTTCACTGTCTGACATGCTAACCCGATACGTTTTTGGTGAGATGGTGAAGTGTTCAGCAACTTTACTTGAATTCGTGAATTTTTTACCATCATTGCTTCCAGGTTTATCCAGATGCTTCAGAATGTGTAACAAGAATCTCCTCCATGTTGGAAACAGTGTGCCAGTTTTTTTCAGTTTGCTTTTCAATGTTTACTGGGAAGTATATTTACATGAATATACAAGAAAAATTGTCACTGATGTGCACAAAGCCTTTTGAATTTCAGAGAAGCAAGCTTCTCTTAATCATTCGGTGTTGTCTGTCGAGTTGTGATTTATCATTGCATATCACTCAAGTGAATCGAGATCTATTTTTATCGCTTCCATAAGTGGAAGCGACAAACAGATTCATGCAAGTCTGTGATAGCGGTGCCATTGGACTTCAAATGCAGGCTTTCCTGTGGCAGGGCATGCATCTGGTTTGCAGAGGTTTCCTCACATGGACTAAGTAATATTCTCCAGGCTCTTTGAGTACAGACCTTGTGTTACTACCTAGTCACAACAGACAGATTTCCCCCTTTTTGGTTAATGTTGTTAATGTCCGAACTCGGGACATGGAAGCTCTAGTACTAGTATGGACAAAGTTTTCACCACTCTGAAGGTGGGAAAATTTAGCATGGACTGTGTATTTTTCTTCACCCTCTGAAGATGGGAAGTTCCTTGTGCAGACGATGGTATTTCTCTCCAGCTCAAGAGAGGAGAAGTTAAAGTACTAGTAAGGACGATGTTTTTCTCCTTTCTCTAGAGACGAGAAGTTCAATAACTAGTAAGGACGATGTTTTTCTCCTTTCTCCAGAGACGAGAAGTTCAATAACTAGAAAGGATAATGTTTTTCTCCTTTCTCTAGAGACGAGAAGTTCAATAACTAGTAAGGACGATGTTTTTCTCCTTTGTCTAGAGACGAGAAGTTCAATAACTAGAAAGGACAATGTTTTTCTCCTTTTTCTAGAGATGAGAAGTTCATGTACGAGTAATGACAATGTTTTTCTCCTTTCTCTAGAGACGAGAAGTTCAATAACTAGTAATGACGATGTTTTTCTCCTTTCTCTGGAGATGAGAAGTTCAAGTACGAGTAAGGACAATGTTTTTCTCCTTTCTGTAGAGACGAGAAGTTCAATAACTAGTAATGACGATGTTTTTCTCCTTTCTCCAGAGACGAGAAGTTCAAGTACTAGAAAGGACAATGTTTTTCTCCTTTCTCTAGAGACGAGAAGTTCAATAACTCATAAGGACGATGTTTTTCTCCTTTCTCTAGAGATGAGAAGTTCAAGTACTAGAAAGGGCGATGTTTTTCTCCTTTGTCTAGAGGCGAGAAGTTCAATAACTAGTAATGACGATGTTTTTCTCCTTTCCCTGGAGACGAGAAGTTTCAGTACTCGTAAGAACACTGTTTTTCTCCTTTCCCTGGAGATGAGAAGTTCAAGTACTATTATGGACTATGTTTCTGCTTTCTCTAGAGATGAGAGGTTCCTAGTGAGATGGGTGTGTTTTCCTCCAATCTCTCAAGACTATTCTTCAGTGCCTGTCACTTTGCCTCAACCTCTTACCGTCCATGCGCCGCTCTGGCCCAGAAATTCCGCCATGCTTTTGCAAAAGCTCAGTATGCACTTGTGAGAGTCTGTGATCTGATCTGTGTAGTTTTCCCAGATCCATTATAATGGGGCCCATTTTTGCTTCTCAGCTTCTGTAGGTTGTGTTGGCTCTGACTGTGGCAGAGTTCAATGGGGAAGGAGGTTAAGGGGGTATGAATATGCATAAAACATTGTGATGGAAAATAAAATGTTAGGAAAAAAGTCAATGGAGCATTAACATGACCCCTTCTGTGTGTTCCTTTGCAAGTACAATGCATAAAACTGAAGTAAACTGGAACCAAAGGAAATTACAACTGTGCCTGGAATGTACAGGCAGAGGGGAGATTTTACGAGGAGAGGGGAGATTCTACAAGGAGAGGGGAGGTTCTTTGGGGATTACCGAGGTCCTGCATGCTTTGTTTCAGTCTGTGACCAACGACGTGTGTTACACCACTACAGCATGCAGTGTGTTGACAGAAGTGGTGGGTTTTGTTTGTTTGTTTGATAGTTTTTTGGTGCGATTTATCGTTCTCCTCCCTTGTATTTGCAGTGCGTTGTCTGCAGTTGCATTTCAAGTTTTTCTCTCGCGCGAAAAGACTTGTGGCAAGTCTTGACTTCATTTTGATTTGATTTTCTTGCAACTTATTTGATAGTAATAGGCCAGTGACCTTCACAGTAAAATGTTGTGCTTCTAAACACATTAAACAATAATTTTCAGTAGTGTTTTTCTGCTGGCTATTGTTGCCAGAAATTATATACCGAGCAAGGCAACAGTCTTCAGAAGAAGAGTCTCAGCCCTCAACACTTCCTGACACTCTCTTGGGGTGTGGGTGGGGGGGGGTTAGGGGGGGGGGGAGATGTGGGGAGGCACACCTCGTAGCTCCAGGTGCCTATCTGTTGTCTTGATCTATTTGTGCGCCTTGTGTGAATCATAGTTGCAAACTAGATCTAACATGCTTCCCTAAGATATTGTAAAAGTTTATATTTCTCTTTGTCCCCTAAACCATAAGGTTTCTCAAGATGTTGTGCTTGAAGGAGAATTCAAATGGAGACAGATGTTGTGCAATGCTTTATAGAGAAGATGTCGTAATTTTCTCCTCTGTTGAGAAAGAGTGGACAAAAGTGCACCCCATGTTCTGCAATTCATGTGTGAACGTATGTATAGCTCTACTAGAAGTGTGGGCAGATTTTAACCCCACTGATATTTTAGATCTAAATGTCATGAGCTGTTGTTTTTGCTTTCAGCGAGAAACCCTAAAACAGAGGATATCATTAATAATTTACCATGATGATGCATGCTGATGTAAATCTGATATTACTGGATTTATTTAAAATTGATAGTTGGCAAGAAGATCTGATGATGTAAATAGACTGAAGGCAAATAGTGTGGTGGAACTTGAACTTTATCATTTGTATAAAATCTGCTTCATTTCCTCTGATATAACTTTGCATGCATTTTAGTTTCTTCTTTCTAAATCTACTTCATTTCCTCTGATATAACTTTGCATGCATTTTAGTTTCTTCTTTCTAAATCTACTTCATTTCCTCTTATATAACTTTGCATGCATTTTAGTTTCTTCTTTCTAAATCTACTTCATTTCCTCTTATATGACTTTGCATGCATTTTAGTTTCTTCTTTCTAAATCTACTTCATTTCCTCTTATATGACTTTGCATGCATTTTAGTTTCTTCTATCTGAAGTACTAGTGAAAAAGATTGTGTGGGCAGAGCACTATGTAATCATTCCTATGCATAGTGTTCAACTCAGATTTACTTGCTAGTGGTGTGACTTCTGTTCTGCTCATCTGAAGGCTTGTTTTCTTCCCTGGTTTCATTTACTGCCTACAGGTGAATGCATTTTTGTAAGAATCACCTGTAGGAAAATGCAGCCTGCCCTGTGGTTTCTAGAAGCTTCTTGGTGACTGGCTGGCAGAAGTAAAGGACTGGATGGTACACTGTCAAGTGTACAAAACCAAGATTTTTCTGGCCTCTTACAGATACAGTGCAGAATTTCATCATCTGACTCAAGCCTGGAGATGAGAAAGTGGTTGGGCTGGCACAGCATTTCAGGTGCTAACCGAAAGGTTGCTGGTTTAGTCTTCCCCTGCAGTTCTGCGTTTTTCACGTCTGTCCTTAGAGGGGCTCAGTTCTGTGTTTTTAAAAAGAAATGTGTTATTTGTCATTAATTCCTTGCAAATGCTGGGATTGAAGTGAAACAATCATTCTTAAAGTGGGCGGGGTCTGTATTCTTAGGGAGTTATTTGTTTCTTTGTAGTCATCATTATTTGCTTCCCTGGCAGCATGTGGTCCTGGTCCTGGCCAGTGAATGCAGGTTGCAGCGCTAGGGACACCTCCCTGCCTCTGTATACCTCTCCTGACAGCTTGCTCATGTCCACTGCGAGTGTCCACTTGCCTTCCTATAGTCACTTGTAATTTATTTCAGTTATGCATTTTGATTTACAAGTTTCAGTTTGTGTATAGAGTTGAAAAACTTGAAGTGAGCGGGTTTGATGGGGTTTTTCTTGTCTGTTGTATGATTCTTTGAAATGTATACCTCATTTCAGGTAGTGGTGGTGGTGGTAGATTTCAATGGTGCTTGTAGCAGTAGTCGTGCTCTGTCAAGTATTTTTCCACACTTGAAATGATTAAAAACATACGAGTAGAGAAAGTTGTTCTTGTTACTAATGTTAGGCTTACTTATGTTCTCTCTCTCTCTCTCTCTCTCTCTCTCTCTCTCTCTCTCTCTCTCTCTCTCTCTCTCTCTCTCTCTCTCTCTCTCTCTCTCTCTCTCTCTCACACACTTTTATTTCTCAGTCTTTTTCTCTCATTTGTCTGTGCAACAGATGGTACTTAAACTGAAACTTTGTTTATTTTTATATCTCTTTTACAGACATACTGCCATTGAGATGATTAATCAGGCCAATTTAGAAGATTCCGATGCATTTGCTGGCTTTTTCACAACTTATTTTGTATTTTTAATTATCCAAGGCAGGAAAGTATGCAATCCTTTGGCAACTACAACCCAACAAAGTAATCAATCTTTGAAAATCCAGTGTAAAGATATAAACAAAGGAATCAAAGATAAACAGTTGCATTTTTATGCATGTAATACACAGCTGAAACTGCTTCGTGTGCTGCAAAAAAAGGGAATAAAAATGCATGCTTCTTTGTAAAACTGGAATGTTACATCTGTCATGATGCTTTCTGCAAGTTTTCCTATGAGTATATTTCCTTGTTGATTCATCCAGCAGTTTTACCTTGTAAGTCATTGTACATAATCATGCACCCTTTTTGTGAGAAGATCATGAATAATAAATCATATTCTCTTTTCAGATGATGATAGAGTTTTTGTTTTTATTATCATGCATTTCTTCATTCAGTAAGTGCATGTGGCTAATCATTTCTTTCTTTCTTTTAAACTTGTTTCAGCAAAAACTTTTTCTTGTTTTTGAGTCACTTCTTGACCTGATTCATGACATGGCATACTATGACACTGTGAATTCTGAGTGGTCCAGTGATCATCATGCTTGACCTGATTCATGACATGGCAGACTACGACACTGTGATTTCTGAGTGGCAGAGTGGTCAGCGTGCTTAACCTGATTCATGACATGGCATACTATGACACTGTGAATTCTGAGTGGCAGAGTGATCAGCGTGCTTGACCTGATTCATGACATGGCATACTATGACACTGTGAATTCTGAGTGGTCCAGTGGTCCTCATGCTTGACCTGATGCATGACATGGCAGACTATGACACTGAATTCTGAGTGGTCCAGTGGTCAGCATGCTTAACCTGATTCATGACATGGCATACTACGACACTGTGAATTCTGAGTGGTCCAGTGATCATCATGCTTGACCTGATGCATGACATGGCATACTATGACACTGAATTCTGAGTGGCAGAGTGGTCAGCGTGCTTGACCTGATTCATGACATGGCATACTATGACACTGTGAATTCCAAGTGGCAGAGTGATCATCATGCTTGACCTGATTCATGACATGGCATACTACGACACTGTGAATTCTGAGTGGTCCAGTGGTCAGCATGCTTGACCTGATTCATGACATGGCAGACTACGACACTGTGAATTCTGAGTGGCCGAGTGGTCATCGTGCTTGACCTGATTCATGACATGGCATACTACGACACTGTGAATTCTGAGTGGTCCAGTGGTCAGCATGCTTGACCTGATTCATGACATGGCATACTATGACTGTGAATTCTGAGTGGCAGAGTGGTCAGCGTGCTTGACCTGATTCATGACATGGCATACTATGACACTGTGAATTCTGAGTGGCAGAGTGGTCAGCGTGCTTGACCTGATGCATGACATGGCATACTATGACACTGTGAATTCTGAGTGGTCCAGTGGTCAGCATGCTTGACCTGATTCATGACATGGCATACTATGACACTGTGAATTCTGAGTGGCAGAGTGGTCAGCGTGCTTGACCTGATGCATGACATGGCATACTATGACACTGAATTCTGAGTGGCAGAGTGGTCAGCGTGCTTGACCTGATGCATGACATGGCATACTATGACACTGTGAATTCTGAGTGGCAGAGTGGTCAGCGTGCTTGACCTGATGCATGACATGGCATACTATGACACTGTGAAGGATAAAGTGTAAAGCTGTTTGAGTCCCGGACATTGGTGACAAGTTGCTATGTAAAAGCATACCTTCACACCATTCACACCATTCACACCATTCACACCATTCACACCTTTCACACCCTTTACACCATTCACACCATTCACACCTTTCCGTCAGTGGCGCATCAGGTGGAGGTTACCCTTCACTCAGATGCACTGATTTGAAACAAACACTGAAGTGGCTACAAGAGTTGCTTCAATTACTGCATCGGTTATGAATTTCAACTTTAATAACTTTCTCTTACACAAAATGGAAGCATGGAGTAAGATGAAATGGCTGAATAAATTTCGATTGAAGATTTGCTGGGCAAAACAAAGGAGGGTTGTGGTCATGGTAACCCCACTGATCCTATTTGTTCCTGCCAGTCCTATCCTTTTTGGATCGCGAAACAAATTTCTACAGAGGGAATCAAAGGCAAACAACAAACTTTCCTATAACTGTATAAGCACTATTTAAATATAACTTATTTAAACCGTTTTCAGCAAAATAGACACTTTGATTTATGTTCAGATGAATCTATTGCATTCATGGCATTTTTTCAGACATGCACACACACACATGCGCACACACACACACACGCGCACACACACACACACACACACACACACACACACACAAAAAAGTCAGGTCTACCTACAGACCCTTTTAAATGTTTTGCTTTGTTGTTTGCCTTGTTACCTTAAATCACAGCTCCACAACCCCCCCCACCCCCCACCCCCACCACCACCCTTTAACTATTTGTTTGTTTGTTTGTTTTGCATAATTCATTGTTTGCCTGCAGTCCACTTGTTCCGAACACAGGTGCGCTGAACCTGTGACAGTGAGTCACATCAATGACAGTGTCCACATCAATGAAAACTGTTCTCCATCGTCTTTCCGTGTGGCACTTTTTCATCGCCAAGGGAAAGTAAGGTAGCGATGCTAGCATTAATGTGGAGACCTTTCATTTGATGATGGGTGTTCAGACTGCACTCTATTACCCCCCGCTCCATGACCATGAAAGCGCCACGACCAGGAAAGCACCATGACCACGAAAGCGCCATGACCATGGGTTCCAGCTGAAGACGGGGATGTCCAGCGGCGGCAGCAATATTTTATACCCCCTGGTCATCGGGCCACTCTCATCTTTTCAACACCAGGTAAGCATGCAGCCAGGTAAGCATGCAGCCAGGTAAGCATGCAGCCAGGATATGGACGAACGCGCTAAGGTTAAGTTCCAGGTAAGCATGCAGCCAGGATATGGACGAACGCGCTAAGGTTAAGTTCCAGGTAAGCATGCAACCAGGATATGGACGAACGCGCTAAGGTTAAGTTCCAGGTAAGCATGCAGCCAGGATATGGACGAACGCGCTAAGGTTAAGTTCCAGGTAAGCATGCAGCCAGGATATGGACGAACGCGCTAAGGTTAAGTTCCAGGTAAGCATGCAGCCAGGATATGGACGAACGCGCTAAGGTTAAGTTCCAGGTAAGCATGCAACCAGGATATGGACGAACGCGCTAAGGTTAAGTTCCAGGTAAGCATGCAACCAGGATATGGACGAACGCGCTAAGGTTAAGTTCCAGGTAAGCATGCAGCCAGGATATGGACGAACGCGCTAAGGTTAAGTTCCAGGTAAGCATGCAGCCAGGATATGGACGAACGCGCTAAGGTTAAGTTCCAGGTAAGCATGCAACCAGGATATGGACGAACGCGCTAAGGTTAAGTTCCAGGTAAGCATGCAGCCAGGATATGGACGAACGCGCTAAGGTTAAGTTCCAGGTAAGCATGCAGCCAGGATATGGACGAACGCGCTAAGGTTAAGTTCCAGGTAAGCATGCAGCCAGGATATGGACGAACGCGCTAAGGTTAAGTTCCAGGTAAGCATGCAACCAGGATATGGACGAACGCGCTAAGGTTAAGTTCCAGGTAAGCATGCAACCAGGATATGGACGAACGCGCTAAGGTTAAGTTCCAGGTAAGCATGCAGCCAGGATATGGACGAACGCGCTAAGGTTAAGTTCCAGGTAAGCATGCAACCAGGATATGGACGAACGCGCTAAGGTTAAGTTCCAGGTAAGCATGCAGCCAGGATATGGACGAACGCGCTAAGGTTAAGTTCCAGGTAAGCATGCAACCAGGATATGGACGAACGCGCTAAGGTTAAGTTCCAGGTAAGCATGCAACCAGGATATGGACGAACGCGCTAAGGTTAAGTTCCAGGTAAGCATGCAACCAGGATATGGACGAACGCGCTAAGGTTAAGTTCCAGGTAAGCATGCAACCAGGATATGGACGAACGCGCTAAGGTTAAGTTCCAGGTAAGCATGCAACCAGGATATGGACGAACGCGCTAAGGTTAAGTTCCAGGTAAGCATGCAACCAGGATATGGACGAACGCGCTAAGGTTAAGTTCCAGGTAAGCATGCAACCAGGATATGGACGAACGCGCTAAGGTTAAGTTCACAGTTTTCCCAGGTAAGCATGCAACCAGGATATGGACGAACGCGCTAAGGTTAAGTTCCAGGTAAGCATGCAACCAGGATATGGACGAACGCGCTAAGGTTAAGTTCCAGGTAAGCATGCAACCAGGATATGGACGAACGCGCTAAGGTTAAGTTCCAGGTAAGCATGCAACCAGGATATGGACGAACGCGCTAAGGTTAAGTTCCAGGTAAGCATGCAACCAGGATATGGACGAACGCGCTAAGGTTAAGTTCCAGGTAAGCATGCAACCAGGATATGGACGAACGCGCTAAGGTTAAGTTCCAGGTAAGCATGCAACCAGGATATGGACGAACGCGCTAAGGTTAAGTTCCAGGTAAGCATGCAACCAGGATATGGACGAACGCGCTAAGGTTAAGTTCCAGGTAAGCATGCAACCAGGATATGGACGAACGCGCTAAGGTTAAGTTCCAGGTAAGCATGCAACCAGGATATGGACGAACGCGCTAAGGTTAAGTTCCAGGTAAGCATGCAACCAGGATATGGACGAACGCGCTAAGGTTAAGTTCCAGGTAAGCATGCAACCAGGATATGGACGAACGCGCTAAGGTTAAGTTCCAGGTAAGCATGCAACCAGGATATGGACGAACGCGCTAAGGTTAAGTTCCAGGTAAGCATGCAACCAGGATATGGACGAACGCGCTAAGGTTAAGTTCACAGTTTTCCCGCTCCTAGGTGGAACACACCCTGTAAGTTGAGCACCTTGCTCGGGGATGCGACTCCGGGTTCCCTATAGCTTTGAACATTGCCACACAACAGTTGCAAGCGACTTCAACCTAAAACCCGCAAGCACCTGCAGCCTTATAGCCGCAAGTGTCTTGAAACCAATAGCCACAAACTACTGCAACCCAACAGTCGCAAGCAACTGCAACCTAACATGCCCCTGTGGGTTCGGGGTAAGAATTGACCCACCGCATCTCCTCACGCGATTCGTAAGAGGCGAATAACTAGGGACACAGTGACTTGCTTTATGTTTACTCTAAAATGTTCTAGTGATTATCATGCTTGATGGCCTTTCATCGAAATATATAAAACCTAAACGGTTTCTGTCTATCTGTGAGGATATCTGTCCGTCCGGTCTATGCTTTCGGCCGCCTGTGCACGGATCTCCGTGAAATTTGGCATGTCGCTCCCCCGTGACTGGATGGGGGTAGTCGTCGTGTTTTGGAAGGCATACCTCCGACCGTTCCGGAGAAATTCCCTCTGGAACATTTTAGTCATGTGACTTTTGATGGCAATGTGTGGTTCGTGCTGCACGAGGTTTTACGGGTCCGAGCTTGCTCATCTCATCATGCGTTGATGTTTGGTGAATGTGAGGGAGTTGAGGGTGGGAAAGTATCTATGGTACGATTATTTAGGGGAAGAGGGAAATGGAAAAGGGGGAAAAAGGGGAGACGGGAAAAGGAGGACACGGGAAAAGGTGGACACGGGAAAAGGTGGACACAGTAAAAGGTGGACACATGAAAAGGTGGACTTGGGAAAAGGTGGAGACGGGAACAGGTGGAGACTGGAACAGGTATCATATAGGAAAAGGTGGAGATGGGAACAGGTGGAGTCGGGAACAGGTGGAGACTGGTAAACCATCTAGTAGCCTACAAAGGCTGATAGGCGTAAAACGCCATCCATCCATGCAACTCAACAGTCGCAAGCGACTGCAACCCAACAGTTGCAAGCCACTGCAACCCAACAGTTGCAAGCCACTGCAACCCAATACACAGCAATAAAGCCCCAACCTACTGCAAGTCAATAAACAGCAATATAGCCGCAAGCCAATACACAGCAATATAGTCGCAAGCCACTGCAAGTCAATACACAGCAATACAGCTGCAAGCCACTGCACCTCAATACACAGCAATAAAGCCGCAAGCCACTGCAAGCCAATACACAGCAATATAGATGCAAGCCACTGCACCCCAATACACAGCCATATAGCCACAAGCCAATACACATCAATAAAGCCGCAAGCCTCTGCAAGCCAATACACAGCAATAAAGCCGCAAGCCACTGCAAGCCAATACACAGCAATATAGCCGCAAGCCACTGCAAGCCAATACACAGCCATATAGCTGCAAGCCAATACACCGCCATATGGCCGCAAGCCACTGCAAGCCAATACACAGCAATATAGCCGCAAGCCAATACACACCAATATAGATGCAAGCCAATGCACAGCCATATAGCCACAAGCCACTGCAAGCGAATACACAGCAATGAAGCCGCAAGCCAAAACACAGCAACATAGCCGCAAGCCAATACACAGTCATATAGCCACAAGCCACTACAAGTCAATACACAGCAATACAGCCACAAGCCACTGCACCCCAATACACAGCAATATATACATGCAAGCCACTGCACCTCAATTCACAGCCATGTAGCCACAAGCCAATACACAGCAATACAGCCACAAGCCAATACACAGCAATAGAGTCACAAGCCAATACGCAGCAATACAGCCGCAAGCCAATACACAGCAATGCAGCCGCAAGCCAATACACAGCAATACAGCTGCAAGCCAATACACAGCAATACAGCCGCAAGCCAATACACAGCGATACAGCCACAAGCCACTGCAAGCCAATACACAGCAATAAAGCCGCAAGCCACTGCAAGCCAATACACAGCGATACAGCCGCAAGCTTATACGCAGCCATATAGCCGCAAGCCACTGCAAGCCAATACACAGCGATACAGCCGCAAGCTTATACGCAGCCATATAGCCGCAAGCCAATACACAGCAGTATAGCCACAAGCCAATACACAGCAATATAGCCACAAGCCAATACACAGCAATATAGCCACAAGCCAATACACAGCAATATAGCCACAAGCCAATACACAGCAATATAGCCACAAGCCAATACACAGCCATAAAGCCGCAAGCCAATACGCAGCCATATAGCCGCAAGCCAATACACAGCAATATAGCAACAAGCCAATACACAGCAATACAGCCACAAGCCAATACACAGCCATAAAGCTGCAAGCCAATACGCAGCCATATAGCCGCAAGCCAATACACAGCAATATAGCCACAAGCCAATACACAGCAATACAGCCACAAGCCAATACACAGCCATAAAGCTGCAAGCCAATACGCAGCCATATAGCCGCAAGCCAATACACAGCAATATAGCCACAAGCCAATACACAGCAATACAGCTGAAAGCCACTGCAAGCCAATACACAGCAACATAGCCGCAAGCCAATACACAGCAATATAGCCGCAAGCCACTGCAAGCCAATACACAGCAATATAGCCGCAAGCCAATACACAGCAATATAGCCGCAAGCCAATACACAGCAATATAGCCGCAAGCCACTGCAAGCCAATACACAGCAATATAGCCGCAAGCCAATACACAGCAATACAGCCGCAAGCCAATACACAGCAATATAGCCGCAAGCCAATACACAGCAATATAGCCACAAGCAAGCCAATACACAGCAATACAGCTGAAAGCCACTGCAAGCCAGTGCACAGCAACATAGCCGCAAGCCAATACACAGCAATATAGCGGCAAGCTAATACACAGCAACTAGCCGCAAGCCAATACGCAGCCATATAGCCGCAAGCCAATACACAGCAATATAGTCGCAAGCCAATACACAGCAATACAGCCGCAAGCCAATACACAGCAATATAGCCGCAAGCCAATACACAGCAATATAGCCGCAAGCCATGCAACCCAATACACAGCAATATAGTGGCAAGCCAATACACAGCCATATAGCCACAAGCCAATGCACAGCAATATAGCCGCAAGCCAATACACAGCAACATAGCGGCAAGCCAATACACAGCAACATAGCCGCAAGCCACTGCAAGCCAATACACAGCAATATAGCCGCAAGCCAATACACAGCCATATAGCCGCAAGCCAATACACAGCCATATAGCCGCAAGCCAATACACAGCCATATAGCCGCAAGCCAATACACAGCAATATAGCCGCAAGCCACTGCAAGCCAATACACAGCAATATAGCCGCAAGCCAATACACAGCAACATAGCGGCAAGCCAATACACAGCAACATAGCCGCAAGCCAATGCACAGCAATATAGCCGCAAGCCAATACACAGCAACATAGCGGCAAGCCAATACACAGCAACATAGCCGCAAGCCAATGCACAGCAATATAGCCGCAAGCCAATACACAGCAACATAGCCGCAAGCCAATACACAGCAACATAGCCGCAAGCCTCTGCAAGTCAATACACAGCAATATAGCCGCAAGCCAATACACAGCCATATAGCCGCAAGCCAATACACAGCCATATAGCCGCAAGCCAATACACAGCCATATAGCCGCAAGCCACTGCAAGCCAAAGCACAGCAATATAGCCGCAAGCCAATACACAGCAACATAGCCGCAAGCCACTGCAAGCCAATACACAGCAATATAGCCGCAAGCCAATGCACAGCAATATAGCCGCAAGCCACTGCACGCCAATACACAGCAATATAGCCGCAAGTCAATACACAGCAACATAGCCGCAAGCCAATACACAGCCATATAGCCGCAAGCCAATACACAGCAATATAGCCGCAAGCCAATACACAGCAACATAGCCGCAAGCCAATACACAGCCATATAGCCGCAAGCCACTGCAAGCCAATACACAGCAATATAACCACAAGCCAATACACAGCAATATAGCCGGAAGCCAATACACAGCAATATAGCCGCAAGTCACTGCAAGTATATCCACAGCAATATAGCCGCAAGCCACTGCAAGTCAATACACAGCAATATAGCTGCAAGCCACTGCACCCCAAAACACAGCAATATATCCACAAGCCACTGCAAGTCAATACACAGCAATATAGCCGCATGCCATTGCACCCCAATACACAGCAATATAGTCGCAAGCCACTGCAAGCCAATACACAGCTATAAAGCTGCAAGCCACCGCAAGCCAATACACAGCAATACAGCCACAAGCCACTGCAAGCCAATATACAGCAATATATCTCCCTCCCCCCCCCCCCACCCCATCCCTTCCCACCATCTCCCTCTCCCCCCCCCCCCCCCCCCATCCCCTCCCACCATCTCCGTCCCCCCCCCACCCCATCCCCTCCCACCATCTCTTTCTCCCCCACCCCATCCCCTCTCACCATCTCTTCCCCTCCCACCCCATCCCCTCCCACCATCTCCCTCTCCCCCCCCCCACCCCATCCCCTCCCACCATCTCACCCCCTCCCCTCCCACCATTTCCCTCTCCCCAACCTTCTTCCACCATCTCCCTCTCCCCAACCTTCTTCCACCATCTCCCTCTCCCCCACCCCATCCCCTCCCACCATCTCCTTCTCCTCCACCCAACCCTCCCACCATCTCCCTCTCCCCCTCGCTCCACCCTCTCCCACCATCTCCCTCTCCCTTACCCTCTCCCACCATCTCCCTCTCCCCACCCCATTCCCTCCCACTATCTCTCCCCCACACCCTCCCACCATCTCCCTCTCCCCCACCCCATTCCCTCCCACTATCTTCCTCTCCCCCACCCACCCATGCGATCATAGAACAAAGGCCGACTGAAACTTGCAAGGGCCTAAAAGCTGGAGGGATAAAAAAAATACGAAATTACGTCACGTTATTCTTCGACGTCACACATGCCAAAACTTGAGTCGGGACAGAGTTCCGTTCCTTGCAACACCAAAACGTAAAAACGTTAAGAAAAAAGTAACTTCAAAGTCAAATTTGGTCACGAAAAATACCCTACGACCCCTTTCCAACCGTATTCTGGGCCGATGCCAAAAAGCAAAGCGATCGGCGAAACGGGCTCGGAGGAGTTCTTGCACAAAGTTTTACCTTTTTGCGTATTAATATAGACTAGCGGGTACCCGTGCTACGCACGGGGAGAGAGAGAGAGAGAGAGAGAGAGAGAGAGAGAGAGAGAGAGAGAGAGAGAGAGAGAGAAGAGAGTTTAAAAAATCAAACATCACAATCTGTGGTTGCAAAGCACGGCAAGTTTAATCTCCCTCCCTCCCCACCCCCTCCCACCATCTCCCTCTTCCCCACTCCGCCCCCTCCCACCATCTCCCTCTCCCCCCCCCCCCTCCCCTCCAACCATTTCCCTCTCACCCCCCCCCTCCCCTCCCGCCATCTCCCTCTCCCCCCCCCCAATCCCCTCCCACCATCTCCCTCTCCCCCACCCCATCCCCTCCCACCATCTCTTTCTCCCCCACCCCGTCCTCTCCCACTTATCTCCCTCTCCCCCCCCCCCCCCCCCATCCCTTCCCACCATCTCTTTCTCCCACACATCGTCCCCTCCCACCATCTCCCTCTTCCCCATCCCATTCCCTCCCACCATCTCCCTCTTCCCCACCCCACCCCCTCGCACCATCTCCCTCTCCCCCACCCCATCCCCTCCCACCATCTCCCTCTCCCCCACCCCATCCCCTCCCACCATCTCCCTCTTCCCCACCCCATGCCCTCCCACCTTCTCCCTCTCCCCCACCCCCATTCCCTCCCACCATTTCCCTCTTCCCCACCCCATCCTCTCCCACCATCTCCCTCTCCTCCACCCCACCACCTCCCACCATCTGCCTCTCCCCCACCCCATGCCTTCCCAACATCTCCCTCTCCCCAACCTCCTCCCACCATCTCCCTCATCCCCAAACCACCACTTCCACCATCTCCCTCTTCCCCACCTCACCCCCTCCCACCATCTCCCTCTCCCCCACCCCATCCCCTCCCACTATCTCCCTCTTCCCCACCCCATCCCCTCCCACCATCTCCCTCTCCCCCACCCCCATCCCCTCCCACCATCTCCCTCTCCCCTACCCCTACCCCCTCCCACCATCTTCCTCTCCCCCCCCCCCCCCCCCCCTTCCCACCATCTCCCTCTCACCCCCCCCCCCCCCCTCCCACCATCTCTTTCTCCCCCACCCACCCCACCTCTCATACCATCTCCTTTTTCCCCAACCCGTCCCCTCCCGCCATCTCCCTCTTCCCCACCCCATTCCCTCCCACCATCTCCCTCTCCCCCACCCCACCCCTCCCACCATCTTCCTTTCTCCCCAACCCCATCCCTTCCCACCATCTCCCTCTCCCCCACCCCACCCCCTCGCACCATCTCCCTCTCTCCCCCCTCCCCATCCCCTCCTACCATCTCCGTCCCCCCCCCATCCCCTCCCACCATCTCCCTCTCCCCCCCCCATCCCCTCCCACCATCTCCCTCCCCCCCCCCATCCCCTCCCACCATCTCCCTCTCCCCCACCCCATCCCCTCCCACTATCTGCCTCTCCCCCACCCCATCCCCTCCCACCATCTCCCTCTCCCCAACCTCCTCCCACCATCTCCCTCTCCCCCAAGCAACCACTTCCACCATCTCCCTCTCCCCCACCCCACCCCCTCTCACCATCTCCCTCTCCCCCACCCCATCCCCTCCCACCATCTCCCTCTCCTCCACCTAACCCTCCCACCATCTCCCTCTCCCCCTTGCCCCACCCCCTCCCACTATCACCCTCTCCCCTACCCACTCCCACCATCTCCCTCTCCCCCACCCCATTCCTCCCACTATCTCCCTCTCCCCCACCTACCCATGCGATCATAGGACGAAGGCCGACTGAAACTTGCGAGGACTTGAGGGAGAAGAAAATTACGAAATTGCGTCACGTCATTCTTTGATTCGACGTCACACATGCCACAGCTTCCCTTTCAGAGTTCCGTCCCTTGCCGCCTGAAACTTGCGACGCCCTA
>JAWQFJ010026248.1:0-7500 GCA_034096865.1 Theodoxus fluviatilis | reverse complement strand
GCTCTATATGTCATAGCCTTACATGTCATTGCCTTACTTTTCATTGCCCTATCATTACTATTTTGTTGCTTTACATTTGATTGCTTTTTTTATTGGCTTACATTTCATTGCCTTACATTTCATTGCTTTAAATTTCATAGTCTTACATTTCAGATCCTCACTTTTCCGTAACTTACATTTCCTTGCCCTGCATCTCAATACCTTTCATTTCGTTGCCTCACATTTCAATGTCTGACATTTTGTTGCCTCACATTTCAATGTCTTACATTTCGTTTCCTCACTTTTCAATGTCTTACATTTCGTTGCCTCACATTTCAATGCATACATTTCGTTGCCTCACATTTCAATGCATACACTTCGTTGCCTCACATTTCAATGTCTTACATTTCGTTGCCTCACGTTTCAATGTCTTACATTTCGTTGCCTTACGTTTCAATGTCTTACATTTCGTTACCTCACTTTTCAATGTCTTACATTTCGTTGCCTCACATTTCAATGCATACATTTCGTTGCCTCACATTTCAATGCATACATTTCGTTGCCTCACATTTCAATGTCTTACATTTCGTTGCCTCATATTTCAATGTCTTACATTTCGTTACCTCACTTTTCAATGTCTTACATTTCGTTGCCTCACATTTCAATGCATACATTTCGTTGCCTCACATTTCAATGCATACATTTCGTTGCCTCACATTTCAATGTCTTACATTTCGTTGCCTCACGTTTCAATGTCTTACATTTCGTTGCCTCATGTTTCAATGTCTTACATTTCGTTGCCTCACGTTTCAATGTCTTACATTTCGTTGCCCGAAACGTCCTTGAAACGCTTAGGGTCTCTCAGCATCATGACGTAGGTTGTGCCAGGAACCAAATCCGGGCACTTGCAGGAGCCTCGTTTGAGAAGAATGAGCTTACTCTTCTCTGGAAGCTGGTGCGGTCCTTCCGCTGGAATGGAACAAACACGACGAATGACAAGACTTCCAGACCTGTACTCATTTGTGGATAGATAATCCAAAGTGCCTCCTTTTTCTCACTAAGCAGTCAAGGGGATCGGGCAGGTAAGTTAAAGGGGGAAAGGTAGGAGGAGGGAAGAGAACAGGTATGATTTGAGGGACGTCTGGCTTTCGCAAAATGCGACTTGCAATTGACTTGTTTTGGGTCTTTCTGGTACACATCAGCGAATCTCTGGCGTAGAGCAATACCTATGCGCCTGACAAGATGTGTGTGACGTCTGACAAGATGTGTGTGACGTCTGACAAGATGTGTGTGACGTCTGACAAGATGTGTGTGACGTATGTTTGTGTAATTTGCTGCAGCCACTCGCCCTGCTTGCTGTAAAGTTGACACGTCCTCTGTGCGGCTTGTGCAAGTGGCTTGTTCTGACTTGCCTTGTGAATATGACGTGAAGTGTGTGTGTGTGTGTGTGTGTGTGTGCGTGTGCGTGCGTGCTTTCGTGTTTGCGTGTGTGTGCGCGCGTGTGTGTGTATGCGCCCGCGCGCGGGTGTATGTGCACGTGCGAGCGTGTAAGTCTGTGAGCATGTGACATGACGTGTGTGTATGTGTGTGTGTGTGCGTACGAGCGCGCGCTCAAGTGTGTACTTACACGCGCATCAGTGTAACATGATGTGTGTAACATGATGTGTGTGCATGTTTGATATGCTACCCGCTTTGCTTGCTGCATGCAAATTGTCGTGCGTAGACCTTGCTGCATGTCGGGTGGGTGCCGTGAGTACACTTTGCTGCATGAAGTCCTACCTTGCTGCACGTACATGGCCGTGTGTACACATTGCTGCACAGAGTCCTACCTACCTTGCCGCACGACTTGCTGCATGTACATGGCTATGTGTGCACATTGCTGCATGAAGCCCTACCTTGCTATATGTACATGGCCGTGTGTACACATTGCTGCACAGAGTCCTACCTACCTTGCCGCACGACTTGCTGCATGTACATGGCTATGTGTGCACATTGCTGCTCAGAGTCCTACCTTGCTGTATGTGCATGGCCATGTGTGCACATTGCTGCACAGAATCCTACCTTGCCGCACGACTTGCTGCATGTACATGGCTATGTGTGCATATTGCTGCACAGAGTCCTATCTTGCTGCATGTACATGGCCATGTGTGCACATTGCTGCATGATGCCCTACCTTGCTGCATGTACATGGCCATGTGTACACATTGCTGCGGAGTCCTACCTTGCTGCATGTACATGGCCGTGTGTACACATTGCTGCATGAAGTCCTACCTTGCTGCATGTATATGGCCGTGTGTGCACATTGCTGCATGAAGCCTACCTTGCTGCATGTATATGGCCATGTGTGCACATTGCTGCTCAGAGTCCTACCTTGCTGCATGTACATGGCCATGTGTGCACATTGCTGCACAGAGTCCTACCTTGCTGCATGTACATGGCCATGTGTGCACATTGCTGCACAGAGTCCTACCTTGCTGCATGTACATGGCCATGTGTGCACATTGCTGCACAGAGTCCTACCTTGCTGCATGTACATGGCCATGTGTGCACATTGCTGCACAGAGTCCTACCTTGCTGCATGTACATGGCCATGTGTGCACATTGCTGCATGAAGCCTACCTTGCTGCATGTACATGGCCATGTGTGCACATTGCTGCTCAGAGTCCTACCTTGCTGCATGTACATGGCCATGTGTGCACATTGCTGCACAGAGTCCTACCTTGCTGCATGTACATGGCCATGTGTGCACATTGCTGCACAGAGTCCTACCTTGCTGCATGTACATGGCCATGTGTGCACATTGCTGCTCAGAGTCCTACCTTGCTGCATGTACATGGCCATGTGTGCACATTGCTGCCCAGAGTCCTACCTTGCTGCATGTACATGGCCATGTGTGCACATTGCTGTTCAGAGTGATACCTTGCTGCATGTACATGGCCATGTGTGCACATTGCTGCTCAGAGTCCTACCTTGCTGCATGTACATGGCCATGTGTGCACATTGCTGCACAGAGTCCTACCTTGCTGCATGTACATGGCTATGTGTGCACATTGCTGCACAGAGTCCTACCTTGCTGCATGTACATGGCCATGTGTGCACATTGCTGCACAGAGTCCTACCTTGCTGCATGTACATGGCTATGTATGCACATTGCTGCATGAAGCCCTACCTTGCTGCATGTACATGGCCATGTGTGCATCTTGCTGCACAGATCCCTACCTTGCTGCATGTACATGGCTATGTGTGCACATCGCTGCATGAAGCCCTACCTTGCTGCATGTACATGGCCATGTGTGCATCTTCCTGCACAGATCCCTACCTTGCTGCATCTACGTGGCCATGTGTGCACATTGCAGCATGAAGCCCTACCTTGCTGCATGTACATGGCCATGTGTGCACATTGCTGCCCAGAGTCCTACCTTGCTGCATGTACATGGCTATGTGTGCACATTGCTGCATGAAGCCCTACCTTGCAACACGACTTGCTGCATGTGCATGGCTATGTGTGCACATTGCTGCATGAAGCCCTACCTTGCTGCACGACTTGTTGCATGTACATGGCCATGTGTGCACATTGCTGCTCAGAGTCCTACCTTGCTACATGTGCATGGCCATGTGTGCACATTGCTGCACAGAGTCCTACCTTGCTGCATGTGCATGGCCATGTGTGCACATTGCTGCATGAAGCCCTACCTTGCTGCATGTACATGGCCATGTGTGCACATTGCTGCTCAGAGTCCTACCTTGCTGCATGTGCATGGCCATGTGTGCACATTGCTGCTCAGAGTCCTACCTTGCTGCATGTACATGGCCATGTGTGCACATTGCTGCTCAGAATCCTACCTTGCTGCATGTGCATGGCCATGTGTGCACATTGCTGCTCAGAGTCCTACCTTGCTGCATGTACATGGCCATGTGTGCACATTGCTGCACAGAGTCATACCTTGCTGCATGTACATGGCCATGTGTGCACATTGCTGCTCAGAGTCCTACCTTGCTGCATGTACATGGCCATGTGTGCACATTGCTGGTCAGAATATTACCTTGCTGCATGTACATGGCCATGTGTGCACAGTGCTGCTCAGAGACCTACCTTGCTGCGTGTACATGGCCATGTGTGCACATTGCTGCATGAAGCCCTACCTTCCTGTATGTACATGGCCATGTGTGCACATTGATGCACAGAGTCCTTCCTACCTTGCTGCATGTACATGGCTATGTGTGCACATTGCTGCACAGAGTCCAATATTGCCGCACGACTTGCTGCATGTACATGGCCATGTGTGCACATTGCTGCATGAAGCTCTACCTTGCTGTATATACATGGCTATGTGTGCACATTGCTGCACAGAGTCCTACCTTGCTGCATGTACATGGCTATGTGTGCACATTGCTGCGCAGAATCCTACCTTGCTGCATGTACATGGCCATGTGTGCACCTTGCCGCACGACTTGCTGCATGTGTATGGCTATGTGTACACATTGCTGTACAGAGTCCCACCTTGCCGCACGAGTTGCTGGATGTACATGGCCATGTGTGCACATTGCTGCATGAAGCCCTACCTTGCTATATATGCATGGCCATGTGTGCACATTGCTGCACAGAGTCCTGCTTACCTTGCCGCACGACTTGCTGCATGTACATGGCCATGTGTGCACATTGCTGCACAGAGTCCTACCTACCTTGCCGCACGACTTGCTGCATGTACATGGCTATGTATGCACATTGCTGCATGAAGCCCTACCTTGCTGCATGTACATGGCTATGTGTGCACATTGCTGCACAGTCCTACCTACCTTGCCGCATGACTTGCTGCATGTACATGGCTATGTATGCACATTGCTGCATGAAGCCCTACCTTGCTGCATGTACATGGCCATGTGTGCACATTGCTGCACAGAGTCCTACCTTGCTGCATGTACATGGCTATGTGTGCACATTGCTGCACAGAGTCCTACCTTGCTGCATGTACATGGCTATGTGTGTACATTGCTGCATGAAGTCCTACCTTGCTGCATGTACATGGCTATGTGTGCACATTGCTGCACAGAGTCCTACCTTGCTGCATGTACATGGCTATGTGTGCACATTGCTGCACAGAGTCCTACCTTGCTGCATGTACATGGTTATGTGTGCACATTGCTGCACAGAGTCCTTCCTACCTTGCTGCATGTACATGACCATGTGTGCACATTTCTGCTCAGAGTCCTTCCTACCTTGCTGCATGTACATGGCCATGTGTGCACATTGCTGCACAGAGTCCTTCCTACCTTGCTGCATGTACATGACCATGTGTGCACATTTCTGCTCAGAGTCCTTCCTACCTTGCTGCATGTACATGGCCATGTGTGCACATTGCTGCACAGAGTCCTACCTTGCTGCATGTACTTGGCTATGTGTACACATTGCTGCATGAAGCCCTACCTTGCTGTATGTACATAGCTATGTGTGCACATTGCTGCACAGAGTCCTACCTACCTTGCCGCACGACTTGCTGCATGTACATGGCCATGTGTGCACTTTGCTGCACAGAGTCCTACCTTGCTGCATGTACTTGGCTATGTGTGCACATTGCTGCACAGTCCTACCTACCTTGCCGCACGACATGCCGCATGTACATGTATGCACATTGCTGCATGTGCATGGCCATGTGTGCACATTGCTGCATAGGATCCTACCTTGCTGCATGTGCATGGCCATATGTGCACATTGCTGCACAGAGTCCTACCTTGCTGCATGTGCACGGCCATGTGTACACATTGCTGCTCAGAGTCCTACCTTGCTGCATGTACATGGCCATGTGTGCACATTGCTGCACAGAGTCCTACCTTGCTGCATGTACATGGCCATGTGTGCACATTGCTGCACAGAGTCCTACCTTGCTGCATGTGCATGGCCATGTGTACACATATCTGCTCAGAGTCCTACCTACCTTGCCGCACGACTTGCTGCATGTACATGTATGCACATTGCTGCATGAAGCCCTACCTTGCTGCATGTGCATGGCCATGTGTGCACATTGCTGCGCAGAGTCCTACCTTGCTGCATGTACATGGCTATGTGTGCACATTGCTGCATGAAGCCCTACCTTGCTGCATGTACATGGCCATGTGTACACATTGCTGCACAGAGTCCTACCTTGCCGCACGACTTGCTGCACCACCGCCAGGGAGCGCTCGAAGCCAGACCTGTCCATGTCCTTGTCCAAGATCCGCACCACGAACACTGCAACACGCATGTCTCCATAGCTCTAGTTACTGTCTCTGTCTCTGCCTGTCCATCTCACCATCTGTCTGTCTGTCTGTCTATCTCTGTCTGTCTGTCTGTCTGTATGTCTGTCTGTCTGTGTGTCTGTCTGTCTGTCTGTCTGTCTGTCTGTCTGTCTGTCTGTCTGTCTGTCTGTCTGTCTGTCTGTCTGACTGTCTGACTGTCTGTCTGTCTGTCTGTCTGTCTGTCTGTCTGTCTGTCTGTGTCTGTCTGTCTGTCTGTCTGTCTGTCTGTCTGTCTGTCTGTCTGTCTGTCTGTCTGTCTGTCTGTCTGTCTGTCTGTCTGTCTGTCTGTATGTCTGTCTGTCTGTCTATCTGTCTGTCGTCCATGTGTGTCTGTCGTGCCTGTGTGTCTGTCGTGCCTGTGTGTCTGTCTGCCTGTCCGTCCACCTACCCGTCCGACCGTCAGTCCGTCCCTCCCTCCGTCCGTCAATTGTCGGTCTATCCGTTCGTCCGTCCGCGCACCTACGTGTCCAACCGTCCGCCCTTCCACCCGCCTGCCCGTCCGTCTGTCCGCTCGCCCGCCCTCCCATCCGCCCGTTCGACCATCCGTCTGTCTGTCTGTCTGTCCGTCCGTCTGTTTGACTGTCTGCCTGTGTCTGTCTGTGCGCGTCTGTCTTCTCTCTTTCTCACTGTCTTTTTCACTTTCTCTCTCTCTCTCTTACTCTTACAGAGAGAGAGAGAGAGAGAGAGAGAGAGAATGAGAGAGAGAATGACATTTGTGTCAAGGGTTAAAGACTTAGGGGAGGGAGAGAGAGAGAGAGAGACAGACAGACAGACAGACAGAGAGAGAGAAAGAGAGAGAGAGAGAGAGAGAGAGCGAGAGAGAAAGAGAGAGAGGGAGAGACAGAGAGAGAGACAGAGACAGAGAGAGACAGAGACAGACAGAGACAGAGAGAGAGAGAGAGAGAAATATAGAGAGAAAGAGAAAGAGAGAAAAAGAGAAAAAGAGAATGAAATGTGTGTGTAGGGTTTGAGACTTGAGGGGGAGAGAGAAAGAGAAAGAGAAAGATAGAGAGATGAGAGAGAGAGAGAGAACGAACGAACGGACGAAAGGTTTATTGTTCAGGCCACCGGCCTAGTACAATTGGATCCAAATTACTTAAACGAAAAACAAAACGTCAGGGGTCGGGTGGGTGGGGTGGAATCAAGACTTCAACAACAAATCTTGTTGCGAGAGTAGCGAGAGCGAAAAAGTTCATCACTGTCCATCACGTCAGTTACCTCCTGTTGGAGCGCCAGGACTGCTGCCGA